>JAEIHY010011996.1:0-12314 GCA_018904565.1 Drosophila tsacasi
TTTAGAAGTTTGGGCCCTTTAACAAAGTGTGCTTCAAAACTCCCCACTCTCCCCTATTATTTAGCTAGAACTGCCATCATTTGCGTAACGAGTACATGGTCCCGCCGCATTCATTTGCATTCATATTGATATTCATAATCACTCGCTTCATTCATCCGGCAAACGTCACTTAATTACCTCAACCTTCGAGGCGGTTTAGCATAGCAAATTCTGATTTTTCCAGTTGCAAGTCGTTCAGGGTTCTTGCATAACTTCTAAATGAACTTTCGAACGCTTAAATAAGACAAGAAAAATTCCATTTCACATATTTATGGAATTTGCCAGGAATTTAAGATTACATTTTACAATTTGTATATTTTTTTTTAATGAATTCTGCTTACTATATGTTCCCTTAAATATATATTTAAAATATACGATTCAAATTAAATAGTATATATTTTAGTTTTCTCGTCATAATTACCCACTAAGTTCCCAAACCCAAAAAAAAAACTCGCTGTAAATCACTTATCTTTTCTCAAAGGTCCAGACTTGCGATACTGTGTACTATATAGGGTATAGGTAGCACACACATAGAGCTATTAAATTTCATAGGCAGACGGCGACATATTTATTTATTTGATTTTCTTTTCCTTTTTATTTGTCTACTTTTCTGGCGACCGGGCGGCCGGTGGTAATCAGTAATCTTATTTATGGGCTCTAAATAAGTGTGTATATACCGAGTGGTATATGTGCTAGGCGATTATAGAAATTAAACTGGGTCACACGCGTTCTCCTTCTCCTTCTCCATCTGCTGCTCGTTGAGTTTTCTTCGCTTTTCCTCACTTTTCTTCGCATTTCCTCTTTTGTTCTTTAGGATATAGTAGTTTGTCGATGTTTTTGCCCACCGATTTCTGTGCGTCAGATCGAAATTGATCCCGTTGATGATGATGATGAGGTGACCAAGTCGAAATCTGTGTCAGACGGACCGAGTGGGTGTGTGTTTAGTGCGAAAAGTGCGTTATGGTATCGTGTTCGCCGGCAAGTGGCAAATGGGGCGTATGAGCAATGTCGCCAAGCGAACAGCCATAATCTCGAATCGCGAATCGCTGGCAATAGTAATTTGCTGTAATTTGCTGAACAACAGCGATCGGCAAAGGAGTTTGGCATTAGCAACAAACGATGAGTGTATGCAAATTACTCGTAACGCCGCTGATAAGGCCGGGCGCCGATTGCGAAACGAGAAACCGGAGCGGGAAACAGATGTCCCTTCGGTGGAGGTGAGACTGAGAAGACTTCATGATACCCTGGAAATTCATTGGAATTTTTGGTATCATCTAAAATGTTTCTGATAGGCTGGAGAAAAATAGAAAATTAAGTCTCAATGCCAATGAATTGAAAAGGAATATTGTTTCTGAGACCTAAACATCGTTTAAACATTAACAAGGGAAATATTTTTTGCTATGAAACAAATTATAAATAATTTGGAAATCATTTTGGATTGAAATCTTTTTGACTAAAGAAAAATATAAAATAAAGTAAACAAATTGATAATAAACCTTAAAGAGCTTGTAAACTTTAAATATAATATATTTTGAGGTAACTCTCAATTTGGAAACTATTTTTCCTTTTGTTTTTGCCTTATATGCTAAGGAAAAATTGGAAATAAAGAAATGCAAAGTCAAGAATCTGACATATTATATTGATTTTCAGCCTTACAAATTTTTTAAGCTAAGAATAAATATAATAAATTTCTTTGAGGGCTTAAAATTATTTTGAAAGCTGGTGAAAAGTAGAAAATAAGAACTGAAAGCTATTATTGTTTATAAACCTTAATTACATATATGTTAAGCTTTCATAACTGAAATATCTTTAGCTTTTTAAAATAGTGATCAATCATTTATAAATTATTTTGGATTTTTGTATGGTTTTCACCTTCTTTCAAATTTCTTGATATACCTTTACTAAGCTTTGAAATATATTTAGAAATACATACAGGAGATATTCCATATAAATTCAGATTCATATATGTGCATATACATTATGAATGAATAATACAAAATGCTGTGTAGAAAGGATTCATTGATACCCCGTTTCAGTGATTATATACATATAAACCTAAACAAGACCGGAGATCGGATAGTGCTATAATACATATATATATGAATTTATATATTTTTGTATATATGTATGTACACAGACAGGCAGACGGAATCCCTTATCATCATCCATATAGCACTTCTGACTCGGACTTGCCTGAGCCCATTATCGCATTATGGAATAACGATCCACTCGATTCGCTTCGATCCGTTCGACACTCGATTGCGGCAATTCAATTTTGCCCGAAATTAGAAATCTGAAAAATCCGAAAATATGTATTCCCTTTCTTTTGGGATTATCTATATTTATATATACAAGTTTCTTGCTTTAAATAAGAAATACAATATGAAATTCTAAATAAAACCTAAAAGTATATCAGATCGAAAGAATTGTTAACATTGTCGCATTCAAAATAATAATCTTGATAATCGATACTATGGAAAAGATGTAAAAAAATTATTTTTAATTTTTTTGTTTCTGATTTTCGCTTAATATCAAATTTAAAAATATAATATACTATAATATCTAAAATATCTATATTTTCAAAAAATATCAGATATATTGATTACGCCTTTTTATTATTTTTTTCGATTATATTAAGCAGATAGTTTTCAAGTATTTAATTTCCAAAATTATTTTAATATCGATTTATTGCACCTCAAAGATAAAACTTAAAAATACCGATTAATGTATCGATTTCTATTGAAAAAGTTACTAATCTATAGCAAAAGGAAACAATATTTTTCTGCACAACAATAAATAAATGGACTTTTGCTGATAATCGATATATATATCCCCGATATATTTACATTTAACGCAGCAAACTCCTTTAGAAATGCTTACCATACCTCCTGCTCAGGGTATATTTTCCAGCCCCGAAAAACCGAGCGAAAAACCGATGATGATTTCAATTAGGAACCAAATGGGATTTATGCCATGCATTAGAACAGTGACAGATACCGCGGAAACACATGTTCGCCGAGGGCCCAGAGGTCACGATCCCATTACCACCGGAATAGGAACCGAAATCGAAATCGGAATGGGAATTGGAGTGGGCGCTGTTGGTTTTGGCAAGCCAATTAGCCATAACCGCGAATGGATTGCCCCTCGAGTGGCGGTTTCAAGGCGAATTCTGGAATCTCGAATGTTGTAATCGGCGATCTCGAAAGCGAAACTGTCAGCGTTGCGTTACGTCCGCAAGTCCACTTAAAGTGGCGCCAAATGGCTTATCACTTATCACTTGGCCGAAAATTATTCACTGGCAAATTTACTCGTTAACTCCAGCAAAAAGACTGACGTTTTTTTTTATTTCTTTGTAAGATTAAGCATGATGGCTCAGTAATAGTCTTGGGACTTGTCATTCTATTATCTGGGAAATAGTTTCATTAGGAAATGTAAATGAAAAGATTTATGTAGGAAGGAAGCAACAAAGTTCTTCTGATTTTTATGGGATTTCTAGAAGGTTTCATGTAAGGCTAATAGCTCAACATTTTAAAAATGTTCTTAATTATCTATCTTAAAACCCACAGTTATCTGCAAGTTTCTTATTTATTTTGTAGTTTTGTTTAGTTTAATTTATTAATCTTCGACAACTCGAAGGCTTCGCAATAAGCAATTATTGTTTTATTTCTTAAATAACATTTTCGAATAAAGTAATTATTAGCCTTAAAATTGCGTAATGAAAAAAGACAAATTGCAAGCATTTTTTGTTTTTTTAATTAATTAGTTTACAGAGGCTGTGATAAGGATCGAAGAGAGCTAGTTATAATTATTGAAGAAGGCAATGACTTGTAAATAACTTTTCATAGAAATATACAAATATTAAAATTAAAAGTAAAAATCTATATATATGTATATTCTTTCAAAAACAATCTTAATTAAGATGTTTGAAATTTAAAAACTAAAATAATTCTAGGAAAGAATTTCCAATGATTTTCTAGGTATTTCCATCTTTGAAGAGGCCAACGACTTGTAAATTGTAATCTTTAAAATTTGTTCATTAAATTATATTATACATTAATCTAAAAAAAATTTTGTTTTAAAATTCCCTTAATTCGTATGAAAAAAAACTTAGAACTAGATGAAATTTAGAAGAGTATCTGCCAGGATCCTGCAGGTAGTACTTCTATCTCTCCGCACCCCCCAGAGTTAAATCCCTTTGCCAAGATCGGTGGAATGACGTACTTTCCTGCCAAGAAAAAGGGGAGTGAAAACCGGGGGCCGACGGGGGACGAGAGATGTGGGGTGGGGAGACGTTCGCCCCAGTGATAGCCGGCTGATAGCGATGACGTTTGCCCATCTTGTGCGTGAGTGCGGTTGCCAAGACCAGAATTATAATTATATTATAATCAGCTGCCCGTCGGCCTTATCAGCTGTTGAAGGCCTTTGAAATATTTACGCAAGCTACCACATCATCGCATCCATACACACACTACACACACTACACTCTACACTCTAGATTAGTTTTATAAATTCTATTTGCGTGGATTTTGTGCGTAGCCTAATCAACTCTACCCTTCCTTCTTCCACTCATTTCTTTTCACTCGTTTGGCACGGCAACGGTGCGTATGAGTAACGAGCAAATTAGGAAATTTCGATTCGTATATTGAGAGCGATAATATGGCGCATGTAATTAATGGGAAACAGCTGATAATTTGACAGGCAGCCGACTAGCGTCACAGCGAGCACTCCAGGCACGCGATTAACATTGAGGTATATTCATATATATATATATATATATGTATAATATATATACCTAGGTATATGGGAACTCATACACCATTTTGGCAGGAATTTCACAATTATTTGCAGCCAAGATTCAACCGTTGGTGTCCAGTTTAAAGTCGCAAGACTTTTGTGGAGCGTGTGGCCCGATAAGAGTCACTATTCCAAGGGGGTAGTTCTAGTACCCAGCTACCAGTTCCCAATACGTAGTTCATAGTTCCCAGTACGCAGTTCATATTCACATATATATGTATATATATTTTTAGAGTACTTCAGTCAAATAGTTGGCCTGGCAACCGTATCAACCCATAGACTGCCGTAAATATAGTACACTTCTGCAGATTGCCAGCTGACTGCCGGATATGAGACGATATATGTACATATGTACATGTGCCAACTAGTGCGTGGGAATCGAGATAATATTTAGGAATGTATCGCACTGGAGAGAAAGGTGACCACCCCCCAGTAGAATTCCCCGAATTATGATCGCAAAGGTAATGGAATCCTTACAATTCCGATTAAATAAGTCCATTGACAGGTTTTTTATATTGAAGATTTCTTAGGATCCTTTTGTCTAAGATACAAATTAGTTTTATTTTATATCAAATCTATAATTGTAATAGAAGAATTTGTCTAAATATGATTTCCAAGTTAATGAGCTCATAAAGTGTATATATTTTTATTTGAATGAGTAATGAGGGGACAATAAATTAGTTAATGGTAATAAATAGAATATTTATATTTAATCTATTCTTAAAGATACATTTAAAGCGTAATTTAAGGATAGTAAATAAATATTATGGAAACATTTTTTCTAATATAAAGTCAAAGCTTTTATTCTACTAAGGGTTATACAGTTTTGTCAACAACGTCTAAACAGAAAAGTAAATTAATTATATACCTTTTACAAAAATATATTATATATATTTCTATATAGATATCCGTACGAATCACCCTGAAAATTACAACAAATGTGTATGTTTTTTGAGTGTAGATGTATCTGTAATCTGTCTTAATTTACCTAAATGCAGTACGAGTATTTGATAATGTAAATCTATTATCTGTCCTGAAAAACAATTATAAATTGCAGTTGAAGTGCATTAAATAATTATTAAAAATAGACTAAAAAACCGGAACAGTTTCAGTTCAACAATAAATGCAATTTGCTCAGTCAAGATTATATTATACAAATATATAGGTATATATTTAAATTTACAATAAATACCTGAACAATTATATTCAATAAGTTTCCCCTTAAGCCCTGTCTAGATCACCTTTTTTAATTATGATTTCTTCCAGCAGCTCAAGTTCTATACTTTAATTATGATTTATGAACTGGCTTAAGCCAAATGCTCACAAAATATTTCCCTAGAAACTAGTCTAGATTATTTTTAGCCATCAATCATGTTCCGGATAGTTCATTAAATTGCTTTAAACTTCACAGAACTTAATTTCAATAATTAAGTACTCAATGTTTGATATTTCATCACCTCAACTATGCATTAACTTGATGAAGAATATTGACTATTTCATGGAATTTCATGGAATTTTTGGCTCTGTGACCTTCCTTGGGGTTATCATTTAATGTAAATAGAACGCAGCAGCAGAAGCTTTTAGGGAAAACTCCAGAGTAATGTCGGTCTAAAAATCCCCCCGGCTTGAAGGCGAGATTTATAGGCCCGGAAAATGATCACCAATCAAGATTCATTATTCCGGGGCATGTGACTGGTATAGCCTATAAATAATACCGGGCCCGGGCCCTCTTATCTCAATTAGCAGGCGCATTGCAAAAATATTTTATCTGCACACAGAAACTATCATGAATTCAATGTTAAGGAACAAAAAAAAAAAAAAACAAAAAAAAAGAAACAAAAAAAACTATAGAAAAATTCGAAAGAAATACTGGGCGGGGGTTCAGGCATGCAGTGAAAAAAATGTTGTAGGGAATAAATGAAGTTTTTAATATAATAGAAATAAAACAGCTTTGTAAACTTTAAACTTTAAAGTAACTTAATTTTTCTTTATTTATTTTATTCAAGAAAAATAACTTGGACTTTGAAACAATTTTTAAAAATTTGCAAAAAGCATTTTGTGGTTGTCCCAGAATTCGTACTTGAGTATTTTAAGGTGCTTTATTTATATATACATTTTATTGTACCTATTCTATTTGTTTATAATAAATATTCGTTATATATTTCAACTATTTCAAGTTCAATAGATTTTGAATCTCTGCCTGATGTGGAATGAATATTTTTTAATGAAAAAATCACTGTGTAGAGGTGAGCACACGGCAACCCCTCGAGCAGCGCTCAAGGAGAACTGATTTGTTTCGTTTTTTGTCGTTGTAGCGTCGTTGTGATAAGAGTTCTTATCACTCAAGAGTCGCGGCCCCACAGCCCCCCTCCGAAGACACCCTCAAGGGGCAATGGCAACACACACAGTCAGGGGGTAGGCGGTGTGTCCCAGCAACAACAAATGACTGGCCATAAATTGTAGAGACTTTTTTTTCTGTTTCTACCGGTAACTAATCAACAAAAAGTGCCTACATCAAGTTTGACCTAATTTTGATAAGAGAAGACTTTGCAAAAAAAAAAGAAAATAACAGAAAAAAAGCCACGAATTGAATTAGAATTAGAAGAAGAATGAGGAAGAGAAGCCAACACTTAGTCATTTGGCCAATTAAAATTAATTGCAGCAACGTGTGTGTGCGAGGTGAAGAGTCCAGACATGCTTGACCCTTAGCTCCTCCGGCCTGATATTTCGGGATCAGATCGGGAAAGTGATTTAACACAGCTGAGGGGATAAGATCGCATCTAATGCCCAACGGAATCTCACTTGACCTCCTGGCACTAGCATTTTGCATTTTCCAGCTGTCAGCGAGGTCTGTTTAAAGCTGAAACCAAATAAATATGAAAGCAAATATGAAAAATAGAGAAGTAAAAATATACAAAGAAAGAAAAGTCATAGGGAAAAAATATAATATATAATATTTATAATAACTGATAATAATAACATGTAAAAACCCATATCTAATATTTATATATAATTAATAAATCCATAAACTTGAGCTAAACCGAAAATTCCCCTGAAACTCTATTAGATAATGCCCACAATGTGGTCAACTGTTGATTTATTAATCAGTCTGAACACGTTTTTTGCGTCACTTCCTAGTCCTTTTTCAAATAAATAACTCTGCTCTCCCTTTTCATTTTTTTCTTTTTTTAAAGAAAATAAATAAACTTAAGAATCAGGGGGCAATACAGAACAGTGGCAATTGCCTGTTTCCCCCAAAAGACGTGCAAATATTTTGTAAGCATTGCCTGAATGTAAATATTTACCCTTTATTTCATTCACTGCACTCACACTATTCACTCAATGCAATGCCCATGACTCGACTGATTTTAAGGGGAATTCATATCATTCCGCGCATATACTAAATACATATATATATGTACATATTTACCGATAAAGCTATCTTTAGACCCGATCAAATACAACTTTTGCATATTCACATGTCCAGAGTTCAAAGAGCTTTCCTATATAAGTGTGTGACTTTTATTCTATTCCCGGAATGCCGTGAGTAAACCTAGAGTCTAGTCTGCCCTCCCATTCACACCTGAAGCGGGCTCGGAGCTCGGAGCTCGGAGCTCGGAGCTCGAAGCTCTGAGAATTATCGCAATTATTAAGACGCCAGGCAAGACAGGCGCCAGGGTTATCGGTGGAAAGTGGTTTCCACGAAACTCGATGGCGGGGAAATCACCAGCTAACGATCGCTCATCAGCGATATGGATATAAATAAATACGAAAATATCACGCCTCACTAACTATATAGTAATGCTAATAACGTGACTGGCATTGTGCACGGGACCCGAAGAAACTAACATTTATAAGTTGGCAATTGTTTTATATCAAAACTTGAGAAATATTGAAAATAACGCTTTTAAAGTGAAAAAAATCGATATTATCGAAATGAGGCTCAATATATTATAAGCTTTGTTTGTATTACATTCCAATTATATCTAAAACACGTTTAAAATTACACTTTTAATATCAATATTATTTAAAACATTTTTACAACTTAATTCTTGATACCGATATCGAAAGGAAAATTCCGATAGGATACATTGACAAAACTTGCGTACAGTTTGGTATATCGAAAGCTCTAACATATCTATAAAAATATAAACAAACAGTATAAAATTAATTTGTTGGTAATTAAATTAATTATTATTAAATTAGTAATTTACCAAATGAAAACATTTTTAAAACTACTTCTTTATAGATCTTTTATATTTGAATATTAATATTAAACAGAATATCGATGTATAATACTTGTGTATAAAGAAATCTATAAATACCTATTTATATTTCAGATTCTGCGTCAAGAATCGAAACCCAATTGAGATATCGAATTTATTTACCATCATTCAACTTTGTCCCATTGGGGATGGTAGAAAATAGTAGCCTTTGTCCTTCTAGAGGTAATAGGAAAAAGGAAATAACTATTAGTGATGGTGGAAAAAATATCGATAAGTCAGTACGGTATTCAAATTCATAAATACACGCATTTTGTATAATCTTTTGAATTTTAAGGAAATTATTAAATGCTATTTAATGCACTTGACTGCCATCAGATATTTAGTAATTGGTTTTTAATCGGAAGCAACCTCGGCGTCAATCGATCGCTGTTATCGGGGAGTCACTGTGTAGGTGCAGGGCCAATTATTGGCCCGCCATAAAAAACACTCATAAACAAAAGGCCAAAGCAAAACAAACGAGTGGAGAATGGTGAGCCGGCGGAAAAAAAGAGGAAAATAAGAGAAGTCGAAATAAAACACAAACACAGCTCTGCGCTGGCTTTCTCCTCACCCTTTCTCCGCGATCCCTCCCCATTGCTTGTCCTATTTTTTATTTTTTACTTCTTTATTTTTTTGCACACTTTTTTGCGCGTTTCTATCTAGGCAATGTTTACATTGTTTTTCGCTATTTCGTTTTGTTTCGTTGAGGAAAAATGTGTTTACCAAAAACCTTGAAAATTGAAATTATGAACTTGACTTTGTTAATGCTAATGTTTGTGTTGGAGCTGACCTAGAGATAAAAGAGTTACAGCAAGCAGCAGCAGCGAGTGCAGCGACAAGGGCCTCGGCAATTAGCAATTGCAAAATTGTTTTCCTATAACGAAAAAATTAAGAAAATATATTTTAAGGGGTTTTAGTAATGATTTCTTCGTTCTAAAGCGTTCTCTTTATAACAATTAGGATTATTTTGTTTATTTAAAATACTTTAAATTGTATTTATCCATTTATCTTATTTGTTGGATTTGTTTGAAATTAAAAACTTCAAATAAAAAATCTTAATTAACTATCTCTAAAAATATATATCAAAACATATTAGTATGATTGCAAGAGAAAATGCTTAAATATAAAGAAAATTAATTTAGTAAATAATTTCAGTTGCAGATAAATAAATAAGATAAATAACACAAGTCTACTTAAAATGACTTAAAATGTTGTTAGAAATTAGAATATACATATGTACATACATATTATAAATATTAATTAGAAAGCATTATTACATATGCATACTATTGTTGAAAAGTTCAGAGTGTTAATGTAGCAGGAAAATTATATTTAATAAGAAGTTCTTTCGATTACAAATTGTCAAAATATTTTATTTAAAAATTAAAATAAATATTTTCAAGCTTAAAAGCGCCGTTTCAACTACAGTGCCTCATTACAAGTGATCATTTTTGCCTGAAAAGCAAACAAATTGTATAATTACTATGAAAATTAAATAAAATATCAAGGTATTTCGATTGCAGATTAATAAATGCCTTATCACTGTATTGACATATTAAAAAAAATATTTTTTTTAACTTAAAAAGCTCTTGTTAATTATAGATAAAAATTAATACCTGTAAGGCAAAAAAGTGCTTAAATATACAACAACAAAATAATATAAATATCAAGTACTTTCGATTTCATATAAATAAATGCAAAAAATTAAAATACAAATTAAACAAAAATTATTTACAGACTAAAATTTATAATAAAATACAAAACCAATTACCGTGCACCAATGCAGATGCATTTTAATGCCTGAAAAGCAGAGACAGTTTTCAAAATTTAATAAATAAATTAGGTTAAATATCAACTATTTTCAATATCCCGAAAGAAATGCCTAAAAGTTGCCTTAAAAATATTGTTAAAAATATTTTTAAACTAATAAAAAACCGTACTAATTACAGTGCAGCATTACAGATGCATTTTATTGCCTGAAAAACTGCACCAGCCAGCGTTGCCGCCGCATTTGCATGCGATTAGGCGAGCATATTATGCACATGCATATGCATAGAGCGCCATTTCGCATTTTCCGTGTGCACTCGCACTTGCCTTTGCATATGGGGTTCAAATACGAGCACTAAATAATACAAAACGACAGAAAACTGGAAAAAATAATGGAAAATAATAGAGAATAGAAGGAAAATTGAAGTAAAGTGCAAGTAAAATGCGATTATTAAGCGCCCCGTACCTGGCACTTGCCGCTTATCGCAGTAACTGTAAACTGCGACTGCAACGGAGACTGCATTCTCCGGCTGTCGGGGGTTAATAGGCGGAGGCAAAGGGGGGGTGCTGGAACGAGAGCAGGCGCCAAGCCAAAGCTCCATAAAAGCCACGTGCACTGCTAATTAACAGATGCCAAGGCGGCAGAGAGCCGAAGAGAGCGGCTGCACTGCTCTCCCACAGTCCTTATCACTGGGCTACACGGGGAGAAAATATGCTTGTAAATCTATAAATAAATAAAAAAAATAAAGTTCATATTCTTTAATTAATTAATAATAATATATAATTGCAAGTTAAATAGTCCTTCAAAGGTTCTAAGGTTTTACCCTTATGAATATTTAATTAAATTTAAATTTATAACTATTATTATGATGATGATGATTAAGAAATACAATTTTATTAATTTACTAATTAAGGAATTTTAATATATATTTTATATCCTGATTTCTATTTTAAAACTATGTATTTTCAGACAGAGAAACGGTAGCTTAAATATGTCATTTATTGATTTCATTGCTTTCAATATATCATTTTACTTATGATTTAATTATGAAGATAATAAAATATTTAATATTATAAAAAACTTACGAAATTTGTATAGCTGTAAACTTAAAAGCTCCAATTTATACCCTAATTTTTCACCCAATTATGTCTTTAAATTCTTTATTATTCATTGTTTCCCCTGCTAATTTTCTCCCAGTGCTCCCCCAAGGGGTGGTGCATCCAGAGGGGTGATGAAAAGCACCACCCCATAGGTGCCTTGCGGTGTCAGCTGTTGCGCTCCGCTGTGAGAAATGGGCGGGCAACGTGTTGTCGTTTTTTGCGCAGAATTTGTTTTTGGCGACTCTGGACTATGGGGTGGGGGCTGCAGGGCCAGGGCCGCGGCGTTGGGGAAGGCTTCACTGTGGTTCCCACATTTTGAGTGCTGATTAAGCGACGACGACGACGACA
>JAEIHY010012003.1:0-23847 GCA_018904565.1 Drosophila tsacasi
TTTCTGATATTTCCTTTGTTTCTTGCTGGCTATTTTTGCTCGTTCCGTTCACACTTTCAGAAACGATTTCGCATAGAAATCGCAGAGTTAACATTGAAATTCGTCTGCTAATGAGATGGCTTCAGGTAATCTAAAAATTGTTTTAGAATATCTGTCTTTTGTTTATGGCATTTAATTGGATTTGACACTCAGCCATATCTGGTTTCAACGTCTGAATAATTTGAATAAAATAGGAATAAGAAAGTAAATGTGGCCATTTTGCAGACAAAGCAAATATGTATTTGTTATTGGGTTTTATCAGCTAGCTTGCAAAACATTCCGCATTTAAATGTTACATTTTCTGTCACTCAAAATGTATTTAAGTAAATTTATTATTATTTACACTTTGGCTAGTCTAGGAGTATCAAGTTACTAACTTTTCGGGGCTTGAAATCTTTAATATTTAATACTTTTCCCTTCCAGAGTCTAGAATCTCAAAGTTGAACCCGCCCCGAGGGCCGTAAAACAATTTGTTGCAAAATTCAGCAAACAACCAGAAAAGTGCTCCATAAAAATATTAATCCTTCCGCCGCGTGAATGGGCGAGAGGAAAACGTGGAAATGGCATAAGCAAAAGGGCAAGCGGCAAAAAGGGAAAATGGGAAAACAAACCCCTACACATGTTCCTCGCTTTCGCTTTCGTTTAGTTTCGTTTTTAGGGACCATAAAGCAGTTTTAATGGCCGCAGTGCCTTGAATCCGCGCCTGTGTGAGTGCTTACAGTATCTGTGTGGGCGCAGCACCGCAAATAGAGTGAAAATCTAAAAAATCACAAATCGCCAGGGATCTCCGTTCCGTTCTGTTCCGCTTCTGCTGTTGCTGCTGCTGCTGCGTCAAAGAGTTGCAATTACAAAAAATGTTTAATTGCCGGCAGCGAGTGTTCAAGGAAAACCGAAAGTGGCCTCGGAAAGAGTTGACTTAATGGCACTTAAAAGGCCATAAAATCCTGAATTATGATTTCGAGGTCGCTGAAAAAAAATAAGCCCCTATATATACGATTTCCAGCGTGACGTTAGTCGAGTCGGTTGGTTATTCTTGGATATTTGGCCAGCATACAATCTTTGGGCCAATGACGCATCCTAAAAGAGATGAATATGACGAAGAAAAGTTGGAAATTATCTATAAACAATGTATGGTCTATGATGCCAGAGAAATAATTCAATAATTAATCAACATATGAAGCTATACCTCTATATCTGTCACCCCTACATCCTGTCCGGGAAAGCCTCCTCAGGAATCCGAAAATGACGCCTGTCAGTGTCGCCTGCTAATTTATGGCGACTTTGGATGTAGGGGGACGGGTACTGCATTCATTTACATATTCCAAAATCAGTGGTCACTCGGCAATCGCCAATCCCAGACCCCGTCGCAAGCCCAATCCCGAAGCCATTTCCCTGTCATGCCAAGTGCACGTTTTCTGGTTTGTTTATATATACACATATTTCTGAGCCGTATGTCTTGTTGTTTTTTCGGATTTTAAATGAAATATCACGAGTGGGGCATGTAGACAGAACAAAGAATGCATAAATTACCCATCCCCTCGCTCGGGGCTGACCAAAAAATCTCCGCCTTCGAGTGATTGGAGCCCGGGTTCATTGCGCCTTATCAGCCAAAGTCGAGACAAAGTCGGACAAATCGGGCGGGAATATATGAACATATACCATACATAACATAAGTGCAATTGCCGGCGAGTGGGCATTAATTGACAATCGGGCATTTCGAATGATTTTACAGCCCTGCGAAGATTTTTAATGCCAACTCTTCAACTCTTCTTTCCTTGCAGTTCTTCGCTGGACATGGACTGCAGATGGATACCCGGGGCACTCGTAAGTTATGCCAATTAATATAATCAGCCGATATGTAATCGGTTTATTAGCCATCACAGGCTGGGAACCAAGCGAAGGTTTTATAGATATCATAAAATGGCAAAACCTATGTGGATATTATCTGACAAAAATCACCATTATATGTAGTTTTGTAATGTCCAGAGCAGGTCTTTAAAATGATTTTAATTTTCCATCTAATTAGGATCCAGAAAGGAAATGCTAATGATGTTATATAGTAAGCTTTTCTGAGTGCAGGAATTATTTAAAGCACAGATCTCTAATTAATTCCAGATAAACTTTATAATTTGTATAATTAGTATTGCTTTCATTTCATTTAGTCACATTTTACGAATGCAATTTACTACTTAGTAACAGTTTTATTAACTTATCAAGCTTTATTTCCATTAATGCATTAGAAGAACCAATTTGTAACTGTTTTATATAATATATTATTTTTTTATGTATTCTTTTGTATTACTACTTATAGTCTATTGTTTATTTTTATAACCTGCTTTCATTCATATCGATCGATTTAATTTTAATATTATTTTACGATTATTTTACGACTTTAAAATATATATTTATTCACACCTTTCGCTGTGATTGGGTTTACCAACTTTGTTAAGATCATTCCCCATCTTTGTTATGATGTTTTAATTAATTATATTATTTTGCTATATTATTTTAGGATAACCCATATAATTTATGCTTATTTTATCATCTAGCCAGGCCAAACAATTTGATCTGAATATTATTTTACGATTATTTAACGACTCCCCATACATTTATTCACACCTTTCGCGATGAATTAGTTTACCAACTTGGCGAGCGGAGTGTGTAAATTATATACCAGCTTCGGGTTATGAAGGCATTATAAATACGAATGGGTATGTTTTATGCCCGCTCGCCTGGCTGGCTAATGGAGCCTCAATCATTTTTAGGGACAGCTGTATGGGACGGGCTGTATTTTGCGAGACACTCCGCCAATATCTTACTCACTTGGCTCCGGCGGATCGCATAGTTAGCGCTGTCGACTCATGGCTCGTAAATCAATTTTCGACAGGTCTCGACTCGCCCATAAATTCCACCAGCGATATTTATTTATAGATAGATAGTGCCGGGGTAAGACGGGGGTCGGGTCCCGAACTCTCGCTAAGGAGAACCAATCCAAGCCAACTCCGACTCGGGCGAATCATGATTTTATGGGCGCAATCGTAAATCGGCAATTTTATAGTTAATCGATGGCCATTTAGGCCCATAAGCCTCTCGTTGCATATTAATGCTGGGCGGGGACGACGTGAAATTGATTTATTTCTTTTTAAAGACGTGTTTAGCGGGCGGAGATCGTTAAATTAATAAGGGATTAGCATGCCATGATGATTGTGCGCTAAAGTGCGTTTGAGCCAAAGGTTAAAGTTAAGCATACTCCCATTGCCGGCGGAACCGGCTAAAGATAAATATATATAGCTACAAGATACATAGATACACAGATGCCGGCAAACGCCCAAAACAGCCGCAGAGGAACGGAGCAGACGCACTGACAGATACCAACGCGAACCGAAAACCCACCCCGGCCGAACGAGAGCAATGACAGCATGTCCAAAATCAAATATGGCCGAATTAAATGTTCTCGGCCTCCGCTTTGCTCGCTCCTTCGCAGCGGCCATTGTTGCCATGGCAACGGTGCTGTTCCAGGGGGGAGAAGGAAGCATAAAGAAACGGAGAGACTCACAGACAGAGTGGAGAAGAGCTCTGGGCATGCTCATAAATTCATTTGCTTGTTGTTGCGCAGCCAGTTTCGTTGCGGCTTTCGTTATCTCCTTCGCTGTGGTTTCTTCTCCTCCGTCTTCTGCCTCTTCCCCATTCTCCCTCGCTCGGTATCTGCGAGATACTTTGTATGAGCGCTAGTCGCCAGCTGAGGTTCAACGGCTTGGTGGCTCTGTCTACAAAAAAATAACCGTATACATATTCATTATAAAAAAAGAAAAAGGAAATGGGAGTACAACTTAAAATAAATATAGAAATGAAATTAAAAAAAAAATGAATTTTTGTACCTATATATTTTGGGTCTCTAAATTACCCCTGAACCTAAGGTCATAATTATTTGTAAAATTCCCTGACAATGATGCCTATTTCTCTGGGATATGCGAATTTTTGTCTTTGCAATTCTTATAAGAAATCGGCTTTCAACCCCCGGCTTCCCTTTGGAAGCGAATATGCGCACTGTTATGTAAAAACTCAACCAGGTGGCGCTCTTAAGGTTACAGCCACTCGCCGCCAATGTCGCTAGTAAAAGAAATAAGAACCAAAAACAAAAAGACTCTGAGTTCTGTTTATATCTTTTATTTAATTATTATTAATAAAACATTTGTCGCTAGCTGAAAAGAAATGAATTAGGATAATGAATTCCACGGATATATTTCTTAAATGTGTAATAAAGACTACGTCGTTTATATTCATTGTATTATATAGTTGCATCTTGTTTATTTATTTTAGAAACTATTTATAAATCAGACAAAGCAAATATTTTCTATATAATTTATTTTGAGCAATCAATTCCGAGAATATTTGTTCATACAATTTATTTATATAAAATTGTATATTTAAGAATACACAACCCCAGAAAAACAATGTTATTTTTGAAAATAGTATTTATAATATATTTATACAATCAAATCAAATTATTTATATATTTAAATATTTGCAAGGCCGCACGAAACGCTCATCATTCTTAAATTATTTGTGGTTCTTAAAGTCTTTATTGTGTGTTGAAAAATGCATGATGAGGCTATCTCAAGATGTTTTATGTGTATACTAAAATTCATTTTATGACAGTTCGGATTTGTTTATGCCTCGTAAAAGATATTTCATTTATTTACATTTCGCTTTCATTCCTTATCTTAATTGGCAAAAAGATTGAGTGTCTTTTCGGGCATATTTTTATTTCAGCAACAAGAATTCAATGATTTATTCCGAAGTTTTATTATAATCAATTTCATTTCATATTTATTAGTTAAAGATAATATACAAAAACATATATCCATTTATCAATATGGAATTTAATTTAGAGTCTAATTAAATCCAAGAATCTGAAAGTTACTCCGTTCTGAATAAGTTGCCGGCCATCCATCAGCCTTGCTAAGTAATTGGTGGGGCAAGTCCAAGTCAGCTGTTCATCCATCTGGTTCCAAAAAAGCATGGCGATATCAACAGGTTGCGGAATAGGAACCGTATCCCAGCCATCCAGTAAAAGCGGTAAAAAAGTGATATATCAAAACAAAACTTTATTCAACCATTTAATTTACAAAGTGAAAAGTTTTAAAACGAAAAGTGTTAACGAAATAAAATCACAACGTTCTCATTTTATTTTTCAAGTGTTTCACATCCCGCGTTGCTGGTGTTTCCTCGTGTTACGTATACTGAAGGTATACCGGATAGGATACACTCAGGATACATTCAGTATACGTATACGAAGTTGCACAGAGTCATCATGATCCGCAAGTGCTAAAAAAAAGGACACGAAAAACTAGTGCAGTTTGCAGATGCAGATACTCCGACTATTGCTTTGTGGTTTTGAAGGTATATTTCCAGATAGAGATCCTGACAGGACACGGCGCGGTGTTGACCCGACGATTGCACGGCCGCAACTGAAAGGAGCGGACAGGAACAGCAGAAGGCGAAGCCGGCATGTCCTCGTAATTGTCGTTTCCTTTCGGGCCGCGTTTCGCTCGTGTCTCGCTCGCACTCGTGTGCCCGATTTTACAAGCGATTTCCTCACTTCCGGTCGCCCTGTGTCCTGTGTCCTTTTATTCCTTTTCGGTGGTTGCTTTTCCGCCGTGCGGCCAAGGAAGGGGGGAAGAGAATCGAAAATGATTGCGATAACCTCAGACGTTTAGCCTGCACTTGTCACATAAGACGTGTCTTTATTCCCGGCATTTGGCGTGCATATATCCTGGCGGTTGTCCTGCGAGAAAAAATATAAGAGAAAGAGAAGACAACTCGGTAAGTTTCAGAAGTTACGACAACGCACAAAGTTCCCAGATACCTGGCATTAATATTCCAGAGAACCAGGACCAGCTCAAGCTCCACTATTTCGCCAATCGCGATAATCACCCTTTGTTGCCACCCATTACCCACCTGCCCACCCCTTTGGCAGCTCCTACTTTCGTCCTCGAGCACGTCCCTTCATTTAATCCCCAAACGGGCGAGGGGCGGGAAAGTGCTCCGCAGCCAACCAGGCAACTCTCTGGCAATCTAATGCCTAAGATAAAATTCAAAATTTATAATATTGCACAGTTTGCCCGATATAAAACGTAAACTTATGGCTCTCGGGGAGTACGTGCCATATTTTTCTATGTGTATGTGCCCAAGTCTCAGCCACTATATATTTGCCTAAGTCTGTGAGTGTGTGTGTGTGTGTGTTCAGCAAGAGTCCTGGCTCCCGAGTCCCCGTGCTCGTCCTGCCCAACCCTTGCAGCAAAGAGTCATGAGCTCGTTATGCCTGTGAGATTTCATTTGTGCGCCGAGGCAACCCATGGAACAGTGGGTCAAAAAGGGGTATCAATATGAAAAAGATATATTATACAAAATTACAGGTTCTACTTTAATCGTTAATTTATTATAAATATTAAGTGTTAATCAAACTAAAATATATAGTAAGTAGTTTGAAAATATTTTAGGCAAAGTATTAATATTTTCAGATATTTCTTGGTATGCATTTTCAAGCTCTATATAAAATTGGTAATAAATTATAGGTGAAATATTTTTACAGGATAACTGGTTATTGTTAGCTATTAATTTATATTACAGATTACATTTTACTGGTTATTATTAGTTATCAATTAAAATATTCTTATAAATTTCAACTATACATTGTAAAATCTTTTTCCAAATGCATTCGGAATTTTTAAATAAAATGCAACTGCTGAATATTAAGCTTATATTATTTAAACTTTCTTTTTATTCTATTACTTTCAATGAGTTACATTTTTTAAAATAGGAATTCAATGTTTCTATACAATTTTCCGTAATGAATCTTCTTTGATAATTTCCATACTAATTTCCCACTAAATCCTAACCTTCCTCCATGCAAATATTAAACTTAAGACCACTGTGCCTAGACCGGTGTCTGTATGTCTTTCGGATGGGCTTGTCAGACTTTTTGGGGCGGTTGCCGTTAAGGGCGGGGGAGGGCGTACACACAAAACGGCCGTTACAACCATAAATATCATTTTTTATTGGCACAACCCTAAATGGCGGCATTTGGCAAAGCAAATTCCGATGCAAAACGGCGGCTAGTCCCAGTGGACGGACAGTGAAATGTACTGTACCGCCTAACGAGCACCGAGGGCGGACTTGGATGTCCCAGGATCGCTCAGGTTTTTTTCCCCCCAGAGAAGGTGCGACCATTTGGCGAGCCAACGAGCCATGTGAGGGATGCTCGCTCGGCCATTGCCAGAAATCCTGGCTCGGTTCGCAAAATATGTATTTCGATTTGGCGGTACGTGACTTTATGGCAAATCGTTGCCAAGCGAGAGCAAAAGGTGTTAAATGCTGGCTGGAGCCTGCAGATGAGTCCTTTGCGGCATGTGGTGCTTCGTTGGAGAAAAGACAGACAAAGGCGTTCTCCTTTGAGAACGGAAACAATTGCTCGGAATTACAGACGCCATTGCGCCATTGTTGCCAGCAGACGCATTCCACAGAGAAACCCACTCGCCCACTCCTCTCACCTGGACCACAAAAAGGAGCAGTCGTCACCATCAACGCTTTCAGTTGATTGTTTCCACGCTTGGCGTCCCAAGCCGAAAACCACACCCTCCCCCCGAGGCAGCCAAAGGACCCTGCCACAATTCTAAACTTTTGAGGGAGCATTCGCATTCGCCACATTCGCCACCTCTGGGGCGTAGTTTCCAAATGAGTTTCCATCTTTTTTTCCACCTTTTTCCTGTCTTCCCAATTATTCTGCTCAGTTCCATTTCATTCTTTCCTCTCCGTGGATATATTTCTTTATCGCCCATTGGGGATTATGTCTCAGGAATTGAAGTTTAATTTACTTTCCAAATTTCTTTCACCTCGAATTGACTTTGCTGAGCGCACAAAAAAAAAGGGAACTTTAAGTAGGGAACATAATGAAGAGACCTTTAGTGCTAAAAAGTTGGTTTACAAATAAGAAAAATGCTTTTTAATTAAAGGGATGAACACAAGAATTGATGAAATATTTGGGAAATAGTTTGCTATTCAAAAAGTACTTGGCTTACAAAATGTATAAGAAATTTATTAAATATATATAATCGTTTAATCAATTTGTTTCTTTATATGACTTTAAGAATTGGCATGTTCCAATGGTATAGAAACTTAGCTTCTTTTCTTGTTCCTTACTACACAACCTTCCTTCACCCAGCTTTAGTTATATTGAGATTACATTCCAAATAAAATGATTTTCGTGCAGCAAAGGCCTTTTTATGTGCTCATAAGCCCGCACTGCAACTATTTGTTATGAATTCTAATTTAAATTTCTGAATACCCACGTTCAGTGTCTGGCAAATGTGCTCGGTGCGGTTCTTATAAAATTTTCGAGTCGCAGCCGGTGGACAGAACTGCTACGAATTGAGGAAGGATGAGGAGGCTTTTGGGGTTTCGAGGAGCTGCGAACTGGGAGCTGGGAGCTGGAAACTGAGAGCTGGGCAATATTGCGTCAATGACTTGCAAACAAAATTAGAAAAGAAAACCCGAGCGAGCGGTGGGTAGCATATGCTGCTGAGTGCGCGCCGGCATCAAAATGACTACACAAACTTTTCAAATTAGATTTCACACCCAAACTAAACACGAGACGATGGCGATGGCGACAGAGCTGAGTTCTGGCTGGGATTGGGATGGAGATGGAGGTGGAGGTAGAGGTGGTTGTGGAGATGTAGATGGGTCTGGGTCTGGGGGCTGGGGGATGGCACAAGAGACAGAAACAGAAAGCGAGACGGGAATTGGAAGTGGCACTGAGACTGGGACTTTGACTTGGACTTGGAGGTTGAAGATGGCCACGACACTTGCGCACCGAGTTCGCCGCTGTATTTTAGTCGATTTTATTTTATTAAATCGACTAATGGCCTCGGTTGGCAGAAAACAAAAGCGACGCCCCGGAATGGACACAATTAGTGTGCAATTTATGCTCCGAGGAGCAGCTGCCCCCAATGGTGACCTCTTCTTCTGCCTGTCTGGGCTGCAATTTGAATGACCAAATTAGAGTGTCTGCCAGGCGCAAATTTAAGCATTCGAAGTCTGAGTCTGAGATGGGAGAATTGAGGCTTGAGTCGAAGATTTGATAAGTCACAAGGCCAGCCCAGACCGGTGGTGGCATTAAACTTAATGTCTGGGGCGTTAGCCACACATGCAAATTCTCAGCATTTTCGGAATTCTAAAGGGAATGGAAGGGAGGCATCTCTGAGGGGCTGGTGAAACATCATTCAAAATAATCAAATAACAACCCCTGACATCAGCAAAAATAATTCTTGATAATTTGCAAAGCAAAGTCAGGCCACGCCATATTGTCTGGCGATTTTTGTGGTACAGTGAGGGCTTTCAGAGATTATTTATAGGTATTTATATTATTTATAAAAAACTTTATGCTGTTAATAAAGGCTATATTTCCAAGCCAAATCATTGTAGTTTAATGGTAACTATTAAAAACTCCAAAATGATGAAGATTGTTTAAACTATTAACTTGAAATCTAAACTGAGAAACTAATGAAGTAATTATTAATAAAATCAATACCAAAATGATGAAATTCAAAGAATTTTTATCCATTTTTTATAGATTTCTCTATAAAAAGGTAACTCTATACCAAAAGGTAACTAATTTTAATAATGAATTACTACAGTAAAATTGCATTATTTTCTAAGTTCACTAAAACAAGGTCCGCCTGTTGTCTTGTCACATGTGTGCCACCTATGGACGCTTCACGCCTGCATCTGCTCGCATCGCCAGAAAATCCCGAAAAATGCAATCAAAATTCGTATAAATGGAGTAAAAATCAAGCGGGTTGTTTGCCATTTTGCAGCATCGCTCCCCTCAGGGGGGTGGGTCCTCGCATGTGTGTGTGTGTTAGTGTCTGAACAAAAACCGCCCCTAAGAACGCGCTCGTGTAGGTGAGAGGAGAGTTCGTTCGTAATTATGCGTTTGGCAGTCGTAAAACTAAACTTTATGGCTGTCGTCTGCCCGTTCAGTTTTCGTAACTGATCTCCGAGTTCACAGAACGACCTCTGCATCTCTTCTCTGTTCTTTTTTTTTTTTTTGTTGGGTTCGAATTTCGACCCGGAGTCGGGCCATTTGATTGATTTATACGCATGTGAAAAATGCAGCTTGTAACTGGCGCACCGCTCGTAAAATCTGTCTGTCCCGGCAGGCCGGTTTGATTTAGTGCCGCTAATAAGTAGCCAGGTGGCAGTTTGACCGATTTCTGGCCGGTCTCAGACTCGCTTGCTCGATGCGCAGACAAATTGCGCATACGCCGCGTGCGCCGTGGGAATATTTGTAAAAGGGCCTTTAGAGGAGGTGTGTACAAGTTCTTGGAACACTATGGCTGGGCATATGTTAATTTTTCAAAGGGGAATAGTTGGTCAAGACAAATATACAAGGATATGTAGCGAGGAGATCTTATAGAAGCGTTATAGGAGTGTAATCTATTGAAAGATATTGTAATTCTTATAAAAAAAAACTCTGAACGGATAATTTAACTTTGTACAATTTGAATTTGAATTATTTTAAACCTTGGAAATGAGAACTATTCTTTGTACCAACTACTATACTTTCTTAAAATAACTAAAACCTCTTTATATGCATAGAATGAACTTACTTAATCTAAAGTTAGCTATTTATAGTTGCATTTCTTGATAAGCTTACCACTACAGTTCTTAGATTCTAAGAAAAGACATTAAAAACTCACCAACACTTGGTCCAGAGTCGTCATCCGCCAGTCTAGAAACCTGTCAATTGATAACGAAAAGCAAAAAGAGTGACAAGCCAGGCGGAAGGCAATATTAATCCAATAAAAATCGATTACCCCAGAGAAGTGCCATAAATAACCTGCCCCACTGAATGCAAACTGGAGGCTGGATGAGAAGCCGGCAACGGCAACGGCAACGAACCCGAAATGAAAACCATTTTCATTTTCATCAACGCGTGCCTCATGATGAACTTCATGATAAACTTCATGATTGTCTGCCTCATCAGACTTTTGTCGTAGCTCGGTGTTTATTGCTGTCGGCTTTCCGGCCTCCCTTTAGCCCCCCCTGGCCCCCTCAGCAACCCCCGCTTGTAACCCCCGAAATGGGCATTTTGTAGCTATCTGTCTGGCAGTCAGTCATTCGGGGCAATTGTTTCATTCATGGACCGACCCGCCAAAAAAGGCAAAGAGGCGTTTATCATCGCAGACAACTGAGCTAGTGCCATCGCTCTCTCTCTGTCTGTCTTTCTTTCTTTCTTTCTTCCCCTCTCTTTCTACGGCTTCTTGGGTGTGTGTGTGTGTGTGAGCAAAACAAACCATAAATGTGCGTGGAAGGCAGAAAGCGAAGAGAAACGAGGCAAAAGCAGAGCTGGCAAAGCGACAAAACAAAGTTTTTTTTTTGTTAAAGGGTGGATACCCTTACCCCCGCCGGCAGTTCCCCCTATTAAGCATAAGTCAATGTCAATGGCACGCACACAGACACAGAAGTTCTTTTTTGGGACAGCTGAAAAAATCGTGCACTCGTGTTGACTTCCCTGGCGGACGGATGGATGGATGGATGACTTTCCACGCTTTAACTAGACCTTGACATGCGACATTTGTTTGCTGGCCAAACCAAATATATATAGGAGGTCGCCGAGAATTCGTTATTTGGTGTTTATGGCGGCGTTAAGGCGTCCGGCGAGATCTGCAAATAGAGATAGAGATACACGAGATACTTGAGGCTGATCTGGGAACCAGTTTGCGGCTCGCACACAGATACTCGGGGCGAGACGACACACGTGTGATCTCCCCGGCTGCAGTCACAGCCAGAGCAAATGCAAACCTGTTTCACGCTGCGCTTTCGGAACTTTCTGCCTCTGAACTTTTCATTTCGGACTCCCAGCGAGATTAATCACACACCAGATACACAGATACATATAGACACACGATTTGCGAGCACTATTCTATGGGCTAGAGGGCCATACACCGCTGGAGTTGCAGTTTTATTTTTAGCTGATGGCTTTTTTGCGGTTGTTTGCTTTCCAACGTTTTGCGTTCATTTGAAGCCGTTGGCCGACGATTTCTTCGGTCTTTCAAAATCCCAATGCGGCGACTGCGCCGCCGGCAGCGACGCTGGCAGTGCGGAGTATCTGTATCTGTGCGTATCTCACGGATAGCCCGCCGAGTATCTGTGTGAGCGCACGTACGCGGTATCTGTGAGGGGTTTCCTGCGGCTGTGTGTGTGCCCCGTACATGCGCAAGCTGAAATTTCCCTCAGCACCAAAAAATCTAACCGCTTTGGTACTTTTTTTCGGGCAAGCCAGTTACCGGGAGGAAGACAGAAGTCCAAACCAAGTCGAACCGCACCGAATCGACTTTGAGTTTGGGAAATTTCGAAATACTTGAAACCCAGTTCGGCGAGAAAAATATCCCCACCACGTGCTGCCCGAGTTTGTTGTGCTTTTTCTTTCCCTTTTCCCTCGCTCTGCAAACAAACACGAAAAGCTCAGCCAGCTGCTCTGGCCTCAGCTTTTTTCGGGGCTATATCTCTGCGGGTACATAACCCCGCCCACTCACGCCGATTTCCGCAGGGGTATCCAATCCATTTATGAGGCACTTTCAGCCCATCGTTGTTGTTGCAATTAACGACCATTTGAATTATATTTGCGCTCGTAAACTTTACAAGAACTCCTCACTGGGAGCTCGGAAACTGGGAATGGAGAAAAGACCAGCGTCGAGGCGGCCTTTTCTCATTTTCCACATTCATTTCGAACGTAGACAGCAGAAATTTTTACGACTTTTCTGCACAATGCGCAAATACAACGACATTGGACCAGTGTCGACACCAGATATATGTACTATATATCCCATTCCAGGCCCGCCCCTTCACCTTCGCCATCCTCCTTGACTTTCTGCATGAGACTCGGATTGCTTTTGCGTTTGCCCTGGCACTCGCAGATTTTATTGTAGGCTTCCCCATTTAATAAATCGTTTGTTGATAATACACTTTTTGCACTCGGATTGTATTAACAAATGTTTCTGGGCAGTTTTGAGGCATTTTGTGGGAAGGTTTTAAAATGATGTTGCTTGTCTATATTCTTAAGGTTTTTAGAGTAACTATTCGGCTGTAAATGACACAGGTTAATATTATATTCTAGTGTTAAAGGAGGTAATAATAATTAAAATAATTTTGAATTATACTTTGGTCTTGACAAGCTAGTATTTGAGTAATTTTTATGTGTACAAAATCAAAGGATTTCTGTTGCAAATATTACAATTATTTAGCTCTTAATAAAAATCCATAGTCTTGTTATAGTAAACATATACATTTTGCAATGTTGTCTTTGACATTTCATTATAAATCAATCTAAAATAAATCAATCTAAAAAATAAATCAATCTAAATACTTTAGGGAGAACATTTAAGCAACAAATAACAGAAGATCTATCAAAGATTTTCTCAAATTTCAAAAGGATTATCCCCTTAAAGCTTTTATCCCCTACAACTTGCTTTTAAATTCTGATTTCTCTCCAAGTCTAACTGCAAATTCATGCAAATAAGTACAAATGCAAAGATATCTTCAAGTATGGAACATTGAAACCCTTGGACAAGCAGAAATTGCAGAAACTATTTGTTTTAGCATTCCCGGGAACCGGCAATATGGAATTCTCAGATAATTGTCGCCTCGGTATGGGTGCTCACTCGTTCTCCCTTTGGTAGATAATTAACAACCCTTGGCCTGCGCCGCCCTTGCACCCCTAGTATCTCGTTCTCTCTGTTTGCGAGTGTGAGTGTGCATCGATGCGCTTACCCCTAATTGCAATGCCATAAAAAAGTGCAATTCAGGCGAAGGACAACCACCGAAGCAGAAATGCAAGAGCGGAGCGGTGCAGAGAGGTGAGTCGAGGCGAGGCGAGGCTCCTGGCATTTTGCCATTACAGTGCAGCCATGATTGCGATTAGAACGGGCATTGTCTTGCCACCAGGACTCGCAGGATACTCACAGAGCTAGAAACTTGGGACACACAGCAGTCGGGACCATCAGTTGCAGAGAGAGACAGACCGATTTTTCCGGGGGTTGCAGAGGGATCAAATTATGCGAAACTGCATTTTCACTTTTCGCATCGCAACGCCACAGCCATTTGCACCATACGGCCAACTGACGGAGATGGCCAAGTTGCAGCTGCTCTCGGCTCTCAAGTGTCCTTGCTGGCGAAACGGAAACTCTAAGTAGAATGGAGAGAGGCCCTAGAGCACCCCCCAGAGCCATTCCCTTCTGCATGCAAATTTCCTCGTCTTGGGATATCGAAAATCTCGAAAAGCGCAGCCAATCAACTGGAAATTGCCAAGCGCCGGGCTAAGTGCGCTGCCAGCTCCCCCGGCATTAGGATTGATAACAGATCCGACGGCGACATCGGACACAGCTGCAGCAGCCACAACTTGAGGCACAGCAGCAGCAGCACCCATAAAAAAAGCCACAAGTGCAACGATGGCAAGTTTCGTTTAAAGGAGATCTTACTCTCTGAGATGGAGGTAATTTTATTATAATAAGCTCATGGGGATTATTGAACAGGATCTTTGGAAATATCATCAAATATCTTCTAGGTTGTTGCATTTCTTAAGATATCTTGTATATAACTTGCTCCTTTGTTAAGATATTAATAAGAGCAGAAATATTAAGTTTGAAAGAAATATATCAGCAAAACTTTGTTTAGTTTACAATTAAACATACAGAGTACAAAAAAATATAAAATAATAATAATAATAATGAATAAAATCTCAGATAATTTTTTTAGAATTAAACCTGTTTAGCTACTTTTAGTAATCAGCCAAAAGCTATAACCTAAATACTTAATCCAATATTAAGAATATCAGCATTAAGCTTTAGTAATGTGATGATTTATTTTTTTTGCTATTTTTACCATAATTCCTTTAAAAAGGGATTGCTGAAATATATTCTAAATTATGGGAGTCTTAGTTCGATCGGTAGCTTCAGACCTAGCAACATCAATATTTTCATTAACTCATATCATATCAACTTCTCAGCTGCAACTGCAATATACCGCAACGATTAAAAAATAAAAACAAGGTTGAAAAAAAGTTAGAACATCCGCCATTCAATAATCAGCTCCACAAACTTTTCAAAAGCAACTTTAACATCTGATCACTTGAGCAACAATAGCAAAAGTTATTGCAACAAAAGCGTAAATTTTCAAATCAGATCCAGTAGCAACAAAAGCAACTTTAGAGTCTGCAGCAACCAGCAATCACAGCAAACAAAGCATCAGGCACAGCAGCAACATCTTTAAGCAGCAAACAGCAACAACAGCAAGCAACTTTGGGAACAGCAACAACCTTTGCTAAACCAGCAACAACAACAATGTCCAGCGGCAATCGCGTCGGCAAAAGCCGGCGAAAAGCGATGCAAGCGGACCGCCGCCGCCCGACTGTCGACGCTTTTGCTTAGCCCGCGCTCGCTTTTGTGGGGGGCGCATGGGCGTGGCACTGTGGCACTGGGGAGCACCGTCCCGCAAGCACATAGTGTCCGCCCTGTTGCGCACACAGCCGGTGCCTCGCGCTGATCTGCTCGCACGCTCCATTAGTGGACGGCAGGGCGAGCGAGACCCCAAGAGAGCGGCCATTTTGGTGGGAGCGAGAGCAACATAGCCAGCGCAGCGCAGGCGTCAGCGGCGACGGCGACGCAGACAGCGACCGCAGCGACATCAGCAGCTGCGTCGGCGGCGACTGCAGCAGCAGCGGTCAGCGTTGGAGACTTTCGCGGAATGTGTGCCGGAATCTTGGGGCTCCACAGCAACACAACAACAGGAGGAGTCCGGGAGAAAAAGAAAGATATTCGAAGCGCTCGCCGGGGAGAACTCGTTCCCCGTTTTCGCTCAAAGTTTGAGTTTCACTCGCAGCGGGAAAAGCAGCTCTGCGAAACCTGCAACACGCTGTTGGAATTGATTTTCCAAACTCAACACATTCGCCCGTTTCTGTCTCTGCTTCGTTTTTTGTTTTTTTTTTATTTTATTAAAGTTGAAAATACGAATTTCAACTGGGGAATTGTCGTTCTGCACACCTGACGACCTGGCCAACGGCAGCAGCTGCTCCCCCCGAATTGGGTTCAATTAGTTGCCACCAAAATGGGATCCCTGAACGGGCGGCAAACCAACAGTTTTCGAAATTAAATCACAAAATTTAAATTACTTTCCAGGGTAGCCTCTCCTGAAGTGGAAGTGGAGTATAAATTATTAATTGTGGGATATGTAAGAAGGGCAATTGGAACGTTTACGGCCATTGAATTGACATTTTGGAGTTCAAAAATAACACCTTAAAATATTGAAATGGACGAAGTTTTTAGGATCTAAATTAGGATAAGAAAGTAAATGCCTCTGGAATTTTTATATAGAAACAAGAAAGAACTATAGAGAATTTATATATAGAATTTATTTACGGGGATCAAATTGCTTTAACACCAAGGAGATTATATATTGTATTAACAGATTTTACAGAAATCTTAATTCTATAGAATAAATTTAATTTAATTTAAATATTAAATCCATACTTTAAGTTTAAGTTGTTAAGTTTTTCAAATGTAATTCTATTTTAAATATTAAAAAATATTTCTTAGCATCCCTCAAGATTTGTAACGTGTTATGAGCGAGCTAATTAAATTAAATGAAAATTTATCTTTAATTAAAAACAACTAATTTCAAAACTAATTTCCATTTTAAATATTTAAACAAATCGAACTCTAAATTAGTTTCTTTCCAAATTGAATGAAAATAAACATTTATTTCCGTTTGCGGCGGATTTCTCATTTAAGTCTTACCAAAATTAACATTTTACCAATTATTTTTCTAAAAATAAAACCAAAACTATAAGAAATCCCACCTCTCTTCTCTTTCCAGGTCTGTGTCTTCGCGTGTGTTCGTGTGTGTTTTTATAACATTTGTGGATTACGCCTATAAAAACTACACCTCACCGCGAGGCCGGCGAAGATGCTCCCCACAAACAAACAATAGGGTTGGTATACGAATTTAAATATTTGCCTTTTATCGCCATTGATATTAATTCGAATACGAATATGATCTTAAGCCGGGCAGCCGGGCGGGAGATTAAATCAAAGAAGCATAAATCAGGCAGCGTTTTAAATAAATTCGCTTTATGGGCGCGCCAAGCCACCGAAGAGTCGTTAAAGTGCCTTTGTCTAAGCCAAAAACACGAAAAAAAACCTAATTGCATAATGATTTAATCCCGTCCAGCGGCTT
This sequence comes from Drosophila tsacasi, assembly GCA_018904565.1. Lineage (NCBI taxonomy): Eukaryota > Metazoa > Arthropoda > Insecta > Diptera > Drosophilidae > Drosophila > Drosophila tsacasi. The sequence continues at coordinate 17,332 of JAEIHY010012003.1, forward strand.
CGGTGCATGAATCGATCATTATTCCGGGACAATCCATTAAAATTTCTCGCATAATCGCTTTAAAAAGCCATTAACATGGCCATAAGTCCAGAGCCGTCGGGCTTTCGCGGAGTTCGGGCTTTAAGAGTCACACATTAAATGGGAATTGTTCACAAAAAATTATGCGTAAAGCTTTACGAGGCCTGTCTTTGTATGGGGCTTTTGTTGGTCTCGATTTTATGTTTTAATTTGGCAAATGCCCCGATTCAAAATGGTCACCTACAAACGATGACCGAATAAATGTGTTCTGTTGCCTGTTTGCCCAGAAATTGCACAATTTGTGCAGTTCTCAGTGCGATTCGATTATGGATGAGGCCATAAAGTGTGTGCGTTATGGCCATTAGTCGCTCGTAAATTGGCTAACGAATGTCGGAGGAGCAGAGTTCAGGCCCGTCATTGGCGGAGCCAGAGCCAGGGCCGGAGCCCCCACTGAATCCGGTGGAATCCACCTCCAAGAAGACGCTGACAAAGACGTTATTCCAGTTTTTAATCGGGGGGCGGTCCAAGAGACATCGGCATCGCCATCAGATTCGGACTCGGAATCGCTGTGCAAAGGCGAAGTAATTAATATATTGCATTAAATGCTCGTAATCACGCATTTTTATTGGGGATCTCGGGACACACAAAAAGCGAGAAAACAGTCGGGGATGTGGCAATACACTAGGGCGATGCACTTCTGATAGATATCGTGAATATTTGGTAGTAAATTTGATGGTTTATTATTAAATTTAACAGAAATTGGAGTAATTTTTACAAAAAATTCAGGCAAATTAAGATATAGAAAAGTGGTTCTTAAACATATTTAATGTTAATGTAATGATTTTTAATAAATCCATATTTTTGTTTAGGAGATAAGTACAAGTTACAGCTACAGAATATTTCAATGTCTTCTTAAGTTTCTTAGTTTTATTCAAAAGCTATAACAAAACTTTATTTTCGAATAAAATATTGTCATTTTTGTAGGAAAATGGTATTTCCTTACCACTTCTTACGATTAAAAGACTAATCTCAGTCCCCTGCCTGAGTGACCCTACTGGCCACTGATTAACTCCGTGCATTAGCCGCACCTGCGTCATTTAAGCCCGGCCGAAAGCACTCTAAAAACTTGTAATCCGATCGAGCAACATTCAACATATTAAATAAATTATAAAGGCGTACACAATCGAGCACTAAAAGCCTTTGCAATTAACATTTTTCGGGTTGACAGGTGCGGATCACGTGCCAGTATTTATTTTTTATTTTTGATCAGTGTCGTATATAAAGCCATTCAGAGTGCCAATTCCAATACTTTCAATATTTATATACTTTTCAAGTCGCTCTGAAGTCGGACTCGAAATCGCCACCTCAAATCGTAATCTGCAATGGAGGCCTTATCATTAAATGTACATAATGTGCTTTATTGTCACTTAAATACAGATTTAAATAATTTTATGACTCCATTTCATTTGCGGACGGAGCGCAGTCGCTAGCAGGTCTATCTCGGTTGGAGGAAGGCACAAAAACACCCATCTCTATAAATAATAATCGCTCATTATAAGTAATCAATGACATTTGCACCCGCATACGAGCTCGTTACGCCCGGTAATTATTATTATTTACTGCACAGAGCAGCTTGAATAATGATGGTGATAATGGGGCCTAACGATGACCACAACAGCGGGGAATTATACATTATTTTTGACTTATTTATTAGGAAATGCCAGACGCTAGAAAATCAACACATAAGAAGCCTTAAGTCAACTTTGATTGTAACAAAATTCAAATGAAATCATTTCCATTAAATTTTAAATTGTCTTGTTAATGAAATCAAAAACTGAGGCTAATTGAAAACCATTCAAGGAAATCTGTACTCTTTAGACAAACTTAATTAAACTCAAGTTTCTTGTCCATAATGATAACCCTGCACTAAATAGCCTCTTTCTAAAACTAAACACACACTTTATATTAATTAAACCACTTGACTCTGAAATCGCATTTTCCCCTGGGCATTTATTCTTTAGTTTTCCTCCTCGAAAGAGGAAAACTCAACGAACTAATTTGCGTTAATTGCCCTTCGCAGCGCCAGTTCACAATGGAGCTTCAAGTGGTAATTGCAGGCATTTCCATTACAAAAGCATAACAATATCAATATGCCGGGCATTTGCATAAATTGTCCACGCCCGACCGATGATCGCCGGAATGTCGGGCAAGTCAAATAAATTTGCGCACCGAACGCGGACTTGGCTAGAAAATCGTTAGTCCAAGTGCGACACAAATGGACAGTTAAATAAATCGAGCGATGTCAGCGAGACAACGGTCGGTGGAGAACGAAACATGGTCGGGAAGGTGGATTTCGGTTTGGATTAGAGACCTGGAGGTGCATACTTAAACACTGGGGGGAATAAGAGCCGATTTGCCAGATATGGTTTATGAAAAAAACAAGCTGGGGAATAACAGGAGGAGGAAGTATGTTATCTTTAAAAGATGTTATCATCAATCTATTCATTGATATAATTCATGTATGTTTATAAAGACAATTTTTTGTTTTCTATATACCAAATAGGTTTCTATACAATTTTATAGATGCAATCAAAAAATACAATAGATGCTTAAATTATTCAGAGAAAAATTTCACAAATGAGAGAGAAAATTAATTAAATTACATCTCGCATGGGGGAATGTTTTTTTAAATAGATAAAATAAACGAGAACGAAACAATTTCTTGTGTGTTATAGTTGAAAACATAGTCAACAAATTGAAATATATAGTAATTAGTCTGTTATTTTATAACCATATTATTTTATGTTCCACTAACATCAATGAATCCGAATTGTATTAAAAGTTGTTAAGAAAATATTCATAAAATATTGAAATATTGAATTAAATACTGAAATAAAAATATCAATAAATCAAGTTGTAATTAAAAAAGGAAATTCAAAAGCCTAATATGTCCTTATATAATTTCCAACCAAATTTTCCAAAATTTCTTAATTCCTCATTATTTTCTCTCGGTGCACCAAAGACCCGAGTCGCGAGTTTGATATGCAGAACATTCACTCGCGTGACAGTGGAGCTGCCCGGTGGTGTGGGGCAGCGCGAGGAAGTGCGGGGCTGTTAGTTTGTGGTGCAGAGTGGTTCGGCGGATCTGTGGCTCGGTGGCTCAGTGGCTCCGAGGCTCCGGCGTGGGCGAGTTAGTTTGTTGGCATTTCGCACGCATCCTTCATAAATTAGCGAGATTTATGCGGCGGAGCCTTAGATTCGCTAGAAAAGCGACTTGAATTGCGGCGGGGACATGGATATGATGTGGAATCGATACTAAATTATCCTCTTTGGCGACGAGCTGCCTTCGCTCTCTCTCTCTCTCTCACTCCCTCTCTATCTGGGGACACACCCAGAAAAGCGCCGTCTCTCTCACTCTCTCTGCGCCATCTCGCTCGCACGCTCATTATGCGCACTCGTTTTCGGAGTCGAAAAATCGATGGAATATGCAAAATATTGTTTGAGTCCCGCCTAAGTCAACAGGGACTACCCCCAATCCCGGCCAGAAACTCTTTCCGAGAGGAATGTAAATTTGAACAGCGCTTTCTTTGTTTTCTTTCTGGCTTTCCCAGTTTGTTGTTATTCCCAAAAAAATGCTCTTTGCCGTTCGCCCCTAATGTAATCTAAGCTATGGCCGCTATCTGTATCCGACAGATACCGAATGCTAACCGAACGCTGGAAACCCAAAAACCACTCAGCCCCAAAAGACCCCAGTTCTCGTCGGTTCGGGTTTTTCAATCGAGTCTACGGGCCTACGGGGCCCGGTCCCAAGGTGGTGGTCAGAGAGTTGTCCATTTTCAGATTTTAATCGCTGGAATTTGTTTTAAGGCATCGCAATTTATGTGACAGCCCAAATTTTGTGTGTGACACTTTAGAAACATTTTTATGGTTTATTAAAAAAAAATATACCAGCCGGCGCAGCTCATTTCGAATGCCGGGCGAAAACTAGTTTTTAATTAAAGTCTAATTCGTTGGGGCAGAGAGACCTGCGAGCATAGCCGGAGGCTCTCTATCGCCATCGAGGGGATTTGGCAATGATGCACCGGGCCAAGTGGAGAACTGCACTTGAGTCCCTTTTAGGCCGAAATCAAAACAAATCGATCGAGAGCCATAAAACGAAATGTTTATATTTCGAGAAGTCAAAAGTCAAATAGGAAACGAATTTTCCGATTGGTGGGGCCTTCATATATATATTTTTTATATATCAGATGTCGGAGGGAACCAAAGGGAGCACCGCTCTCTCAGCACTTGGACTTAATTGAAATTTGAAATATGGTATTATGTGCGCGCCGTTCGAAAACAGTTCATAATGCCCGGGCACAGCTCGAGCCGTGTTCGGGCACACGATTCCTGGGCTTGTTTATTGAAATGCCCGTAATTATCCAGTCGAGTGTAATGAGCAACTGGCTCAAGTGGAGGTGTATCCCCGCCCGCCGGTCCCCGGTCTCCGTTCCAGTCCAATGCCAATGCCACATGCACTTGTCCATGAAGGCAACGTCCACCAATTGTGGAGGCATTGGATCGGATCGGATCGGTAATGGAACGGAGCCAACTGGCCGAGATGCTCCGCCTAATCACCTGCAGATGTGCTCCTCGATTGGATTTTAATTGAAATGGTTTACAACTCGGGATCAAGGAATCTAGACTATTTAAAGAGAGGAAGAACACACAAATTCAGTGTAAATTCAAAATTAAATCATATACCTAACAAATCAATATTTAAACCACTTCTAAACCTCTAAAAAGACTTAAAATTCCTTGCAATTATCCAAATTAATTCAAACCAAAACCAAAGCACTGATTAAATGTAAAATTCCTTTACTCCTCCCTCAAATGGAAACCAACGAAAGACAAATAAATACCTTTAATGGGGGAAAGCGAACTCAACTCAGTTTGTCAAAAGATTTATGCTGGCACTTCTAAAAATAATTAAGATTCCCGATGATCATCACCCCTTGCACCATTTTGTTGGCCCATTGAGACGGGCATGTGACTGGCATAAAAATAGAAATGGTTCCTTTCAGAATAGCTAATTAGGAAAACACATTTCCAGGGTCCGAAAATGAAAATGGCAGAAACGCTCGTTTTCGCCGTGCTTTTCTCGCCCAAATGTCCGCCCGCAATTACCGGAGAGGCCATTTACATAAGCCTTTCATTAATTTTTATTGCACATTTCTGCTATTGTAAATAAAATGTCAACAAGCCCCCCATGCGGCGGCGACACATTTGCGATTTAAATTAATATAAATGCGAAAACCTCAAAAATCGCTACAAACACTCGAGGGAGAGGAGTGGTGAGCTGCCCACACAGATCACGGCCAATTTCAAATTTCTATTTTTATGTGACGAAATTCTAAAATTCTGACACAACAAACGATGAAAACAGATTCAAGAAACAGAAATCTAAACAAGAATGCGGCGATAACCTAACGGAATGGCGGAATATTTTAAAATAATTACGTGCGCTTTCGAGCCACCTCGGAGAAATAAGTTTAATGTTAATTTGATTGCGCTTTTATTGATAGTAAAAACATTTATGCGGCATACAAAATGAATTATGAATGATTTGGCGGACGGTGAGGCGTTGTCAGCCGAAATTATATTCTGAATCTTCGGCCACGGCGATCGCGTAGAATTGCCTAATAACAAATTTACGTTCGTTATTATTTGTCTTTTTACGGTTGCTTCCATTTTGATTGGAGTTAATTGGGCAGTTGGTTTCGCCACCAAGAACAAGTTATTTCAGTTCCCCATTAAATTAAATTGGCTCTTTGATTCGTATTAAACAAGCAGTTTAAAATTGGGAGGGAATTTCGTAAAATTAAGGAAACTTAAATAAGGTTTGAGCACTTTTAAGAAAGATAATTGCGGTTCCGGTTTTGTTTAAAATTTATTTGTACTTAAATCCTAAAAATCTAACCACAAAAACCAATTACTGATTAGGTAAAAATTAGTTTTACAATTGTTAGAAATACTCTATTTTAAAATATTTAATGTTAGGTTTTAAGGCGGTTAAGGTTTCATAAATTAACTTTCAGATAAACCTTTCACTCCAAGAATTTTCATAATCTTCCAAAAGAAAAAAATTCAATCGAATCGAATTTTACTTCAAGGACACCCAGGACCAAGACCTTGTCCGGTTACTTGGTTACATTAAGGGTTATGCGATTTGCACGGACTGCATTTTCGTCACTACAAGTCCTGCCGCGCCAGAAAGTCCTTGAGTTGCGTAATTATGTTTTTTATGGACAGCTGTCGGGAAGGTCTACCTGTCCCATCCTTTTTTTCCAGGGAATATCCTTTCTCCGGATGCAGTTTTTTAAGGCAGCCAGCGTCCTTGAAGGTCGCGTCTATTAATAGTCGTTAGCCAAAAAAAAAATAAAACGCAACCGGTTAATGGCTGCTGCCAAGGTGAACGGGTCCAGTTCTCGACTTGATTTTTACTAAAAAAAAGTGAGA
>JAEIHY010012009.1:0-12379 GCA_018904565.1 Drosophila tsacasi
TTTATTTTGATAAAAAAATATCATCGATACGATATTTTTAAAAATTTCCGACAACTCTAAAAGAAACCGCAGATGTGACCGCGCCCGCAACAAGGAAAAAATACCAGCTGGCCCAAAACCATTATAATCTATTCAACTATAAAAAATACTGCTTATACAGCAGAAGATTTTTAATAATTAATTATGTGTTAAAATAAACGTAAATATTATAAATTAAAAGACAATTTAAAATTAAAAACAACCAATTATATATATTTTATACGCAACGCAAAGAAAAAATACTATTTAAAATACTATTTAAATACTATTAAAAATTAAACTTTAAATAACATTCCCGAAAGTCAAAGGTTTTTAATTAAAAATTTAAGTGAAATGAATGAAATATAAGATATACTTTTTTTCGTATATACGTTGTAATTGACCCTATCGGACCAGTATTACAAGAATTTAACATGACAAATTAAAAGTAATCAAGTTAATTAATTTTCTTCGTGAATTACAATACAATCACAATTATTACTCGTCTATATTTTATATAATATTTCCTACGATTTCTTTGAATTAAATATTTGTGAGCTCTGAAAAAGTTATTTAACAAAAACTGAACAAAAATCTCTCAGTGTAAAAGAAAATCCCGCTTCTTACTAGGGAACACGCGTTAGTCACAGATCATTCGCCCACTTGCTGACCCCTTGCCACCTGGTAACACTAAGATAAACAATCCTAAATTCTCCCAACCGCCCGCAACTCGCGCTTCCGACAATAACCCCCTGGAAATACTTATAAATATATCTGGTAGACTATTTCCGACAACACAGTTCCGCCGGAGAGCGCGTTAATCGAGTTGAAGCCCCGTGCTGGTGATCTGAAGTGCAATAACTTGTTTATGTTTACATAAGAAGGCAGTCGAAGGCAGCAGCAAGAACAACAACGAGGAGAATGACGACCACGCTACAGTAAGTTGTTGCTGTAGTGGGCGGCATTCGTGTAGTTTTATTATTAATCACACACAAATAAAAGAAACCACCATGTGCTCCCGATTCTGCCGCACACAGACACCCAAGCCGAAACGCAAGTATATAATTGCCGAAATTTACAGCGGCATGTGAAAATCGTGTGCCTCGTCTGTCTGTGTGCGCGTGTTCTGTTTGCCTTCGTTATCTGGATTCTCGATTATTGTAGATTCTCCAAATGTTGACCCGTAAGATACGCGATGGGAGCACATATGAATGAATTAAGCCCGTGGAGGTATATTATGTATAAATGTACCCGGGCCTGGTTGCTGTGCGTGTTCTTTCGGCGCGCTACGAGCTGTGGGATCTGAACTATGCGGCTGATAAGGAGGGCGAATTCTTGGCATAAACAGATTCGTAGGCGGCGAAAACAAGCCCACAGTGGCGTCCCTCATAAGTGATAATGCCTGTCACCGATATGGGGGTTTCGGGGTATAGTTGAAGTTGAATGATAACATTTACAAATCTTTGAATTTTACTTTTATTTTGGTTTGATTATTTGTATTGCAGATTAATATATAATTATCATATCATATGATATATATTATGTATATAAAAAGAGCCCTCTTCATACTTCTGACTGTCGTTTGCCCAATATTCCGACCGCTATGCTTTCTTTCTCCTCTGGGGGGTTGGGGCTATCTGTGAGGTTCATCGCCAGCTGATTGCGCTGAAAGCGCGCTGGCTGTACTCGATGCTGAATGGAATCGTTAATTGGGCGCATTAGCGTCAGGCCCTCAGAAGAGAAACATGTGCGACCGCAACGATAGGTCTGGGGCTGGAATCGACTCGGCTACTTTTAGAAGATAATGCTAATAATAATTCCTGTGATTCCGTTTTCCCCACAGAGAAGGCATTCTGGTGGGCTGCGGCAATCCGCTGCTGGACATATCTGCCATCGTGCCGATGGACTTCCTCAAGAAGTACGCCATGAAGGAGGACGATGCGATCCTCGCTGAGGAGCGACACATGCCCATTTACCAGGAGCTGGTCGATGGCTTCCAGGCTGAATTCCTGGCAGGCGGATCTGTGCAAAACTCGCTGAGGATCGCCCAGTGGATCCTGGGGCAGCCCAAGGTGGCTGTTTTCTTTGGTTGCGTCGGCCAGGATAGGTACGCTGACATTCTGGCGGAAAAGGCTCGCGCCGCTGGTCTGGATGTGCACTATCAGGTGAAAAAGGATGTGCCAACGGGCACATGTGCTGTCCTAATTACAGGAACACATCGATCACTTTGTGCGAATTTGGCTGCGGCCAATCACTTCACCATCGACCACTTGGAGGAGCCCGCGAATAAGGCCCTGGTGGATAATGCCTTATACTACTATATTTCGGTAAGTTGAACCGTAGATTCCTTACCGGAAGTGACTAATTAATGACGGGAAGTGAGTTATATCTCAGCGATTATAGAACCAAGCACTTGTGGTTTCTTAAGCAGGGAATACCACTTAAGTTATTTAACTTCCTTTTTGAGAACTACGTTTATAGGTTTAAGTGCAATCCCATACATATTTGTGTACATATGTGGCAGCAAAATTAAATAAGGGAGCTTTTAAAACAATCAGCGCATTATTGTGAACACCATATCTATAGCCCATGAGCTACATTTATAATTTCCGACAGCTCTGACAGCTCTACTTTTATGTAAACTTAATATAATTTTACTCAGATTAAATTCCTTTTCTACTGCGATAAAGATCTCTTAGAACTACAAAAAAAAAACATGATTAACCATTGATTTGTTCCAACAGGGCTTTTTCCTCACCGTTAACCCGCCAAGCATCATGAAGGTGGCCGCCACCGCCCATGCCAATCAGCGACCGTTCCTAATGAACCTCAGCGCACCATTCATATCGCAATTCTACATGGCACCGCTGCTGGCCGTCCTGCCCTACGTGGACATCATCTTCGGCAATGAGGCGGAGGCGCATGCCTTTGCCGAGGCCCAAAAATGGCCGAGCGAGGATCTGCGCGAGATTGGCAAACGTCTGGTGGCAATGGATAAGCTGAATCCGTCGCGGCCACGCATTGCCATCCTCACGCAGGGCTGCGATCCCGTGCTGCTCATCCAGCAGGATTCGGTGCAGGAGTTTCCGGTCACAAGATTGGCGGTGCATGAGATTGTGGATACCAATGGCGCTGGGGATGCATTTGTTGGCGGATTCCTGTCGCAGTTTGTGCAGGGCAAGTCTCTGGACGTCTGCATCCGGTGTGGCAACTATGCGGCCGGGCACATCATTAAGAATCCGGGCTGCACATACAATGGCAAGCCGGAGTTTGTCGAGTAAACCCGGGGAAGCGGAAGGTACAGAAACCTTACAGGCGGAGGACAGTCGGAGTCGGAAAAAGAGGCAAGCAAAGCGCAGCAAGATTTGCAATTGTTAATTAAGTAAATGAGAGTGACTAAGACATTTTGTTAACACTGATAATTGTTTGTACATATAACACACACTCAGGCACACCACACACACACACACACACAAGCATACACACACAAGTGGTTGGGGCGAGAGTGTGAGGCTTGTGTCTTATAGATAGAGCAATATTCGAATTTAAATTGATAATAAAACAAAAGTGTGACACACACGCGAGAGAATCACACACAAAGCCAACAGTTTGCACAACTTGAAATCTTTGTTTTCACTGCCAGATAGGAATACGTGGGGATTGCCTCAACATTTTATTAAGCACGTTACTATGATTACGAAAGACGTCGCCTCACAGCCTTATTAGGCCGATTTGTCAGCACAATAAATTATAAATATCTAGCCGAGTGACAATGCTAGGAGAAGTCGTCACCAGATAAGATTATCAAAAAAATACTCGAAAACACCTGTAACACCGATGGCAAGAGTTGCAATGATAAAGTTCAGTATCATAAATTAGCAAACATATTTAATAATAACAATCCATTGGGCCATCGAGGGATAAGTTATCTCTGGCTTTTCTAGGGAAAAGTGTCTCAAAATAGATAGAATAGATGTCAGAATAGCTTTCCCCGAATTTCCCCCAACTTCAATGGCAGGTATCCGCCACCACATGCCAAATATCACAAGACTTTTTGTCTGCGCTTGGCAGATAAACTCACTCATCCAGCTGTTCCGAATTGTGTGATTTAGAAGCCCCATAAATCGGCAATCCCTTGACCCGTCAGCAGATTAGATTATCAGCAATTGGCTTTGACTAGTTTATATGAATTGAAAAATAACACGCTTAAATATCAGAAAGAACTTATTTTCAAAAATACAATGTGCTTATTTGGGCTGTACGTTGTTTGTTTACCTAGAGCTAAAAAATAAACCAATGTTGTGACATTGAACCGCAGGTCGCCAGATCGGCTGCTACTCGACGAGATAGCCCCGGATGAAAGGCAATCCCGTTGGTACTCGTTTCTGATAGCGCACATAGTCCGATTGAAAGAAGTTGAGCAGGGAGTACTCCTCGACATATATGCGATCGTGGAAGAACAGCCAGCTGACCAGTGTGTAGATGCAGATGCAGATGGGATTTAGCAGCACGATCTGGGTACCGATGGACCACCAGAACCAACCGACATACGACGGATGTCGGCAGTAAGCGTAAACACCGTTTGTGATAAGCTTGTGGTCCGAGTGCTTCTCATTCTGGACCTGTGGGTTAAAAGTGGAGTATGCAACACATTAAAATTAAACATCTTTCAAAAACTAGATTATTTTCGACTAACCAAATGCGTGAAACTCCTTCCGGCTGTGATGATGGCCGCCTTGCGCACAACCTCTCCGAACGAGCACAGGACGACGCCCGCCAGCCAAATATAACCAAAGCGCTTGAACTCCGGCAGAAAATACACTTCCAGCGAGAACTCCAACCAGCTGGCGGCAGCAGCCAGCCCATAATGCACCGAGTGATTCAGCATAAAAGAGTCTAAGCTGAGGGTGCGCGGATTGGCAAAGGCTATCACCAGGAACTCCGAGTAGTGAAAGACGGACATGAAGCATCCATATACGCCGAACTGCTGCCATTCGGTGGGCGCAAAGCAGATCACCAGCGCACTCACAGCCATGGCGAAGCCGAGGAAGGACGCCCGTATAGCCACCTATGTGGGTACGGTACAGATAGTAAATAATACAGATACAAGTGAGTCTTATCGAGTGTGAGTCACCTGATAGTCGTGGTTCCTTAGCACAAAACGAATGACCATGTTAATCAGGGCGTAGTACAGCACCGGTCCCCACAGCACGGCTCCCCACATATGGGGAACAATTCCGTAGTGAATCTGCGGCACCGAAGGAATCAGGATTAGAGCTGCGGTAGTGACAAAGCAATATAAACTGATTCGGCCATCATAGCAAAGCGGGGTGCAGTGGGGGGAGCCACCTGCTCCCGAGGCGGGGACGCGGGCGCTGTTTGCACACATGAGGTCTCGATCGGGATACTATTTGTGCAGCAGGTGTGCGCCAAAACACGGAAATTTAACTTTTTTAAAACATTTGCTCGGTTCGATGCACCGAAATGTAAATAAACCGGCAAGCTGCCGATAACGATAGATGATACAGTAAACAAAAGCTAAAAGAGCATATAAGGGCTCTTTAGAAAAACCAAGATAATTTTCGTATGTAAGCATAACTTAAAAATTGCAAAGGCTGACATGGTATTTTTTTATTTAATAAAGTTTTTTGCAACATGATTGTGCCGATTTTTTATGGCAAATCTTCGTATTGGGTGATAATAAGAGCTATCATAACGAATATCTACTGTTTCCGCAGGCGATACTTCTTTGAGTTGAAAATATCGATATAAAGTAAATATTTATAAAAGGTTACAAGAATAGACGAACGTGTATTAGCTAAGATTAATAATTACTTAATTTAATGTTAAATTGCTATATTTTTATGTCACATAAAATTGTTATCGATAATTTATCGGATTGAGCTAAAAGCAGCTGTTAACAGCGCGGTGCAGGTTATGTAAAAAATAAATAAAATTCTTAAGATCAATCAAACAAGGCAAATAATTAGTTAAGAGTTGTGCAAATATCCAGCTATGGTGTTCCTCAATCTGGCCCTGATGGTGCGAGCACGCGGTCCGGATGAGTTCTGGCGCAAGCGGCGCATCTTTAAACTGGCAGCGGTAAGTTTTCCCTAGAATAAATGCAATGCAGATTCCTTACATTCGATACCTCCTTCAGCATTACCGTAGCCGTACCCGCAATGTCTACTCCTTTGCCATTAGGAGTGTCCACAGAGCACTGGCCTACGCCACAAAGGGACGCAAGCTGAAGAAGTTGGACATGGCGCAGCTCTGGACGACGCGAGTGGAGGCAGGATGCCAGCAATATGGCGTGGGTCTGGAGACCTTCAAGGAGGGTCTGGCTCGCTCCGATATCCTGCTCAACAAGTATGTAACCCTTTATATACAGACGACGAAACCAACTCTAAAAGTATTTTTTATAGGAAAATGCTTTCCGATCTGGCCATTTGGGAGCCTCGTTCGTTTGAGGCTCTGGTTAACATTTCCCGGGAACGAGCTGCGGTCGAAGGACTGCCGGACATCAAGCGGAGGTCTGCCTTTAACCAGGTATATGGCCTGAGGAACCTGAAGCTGGATTAGCTTAGCCTTATCTTAAGTAGGAGTTCAAATATAGATTTTTTAACGATTATCCTAGTGTTTTTCTTTGCGTTTTGAACAGTTAAGACCTGCCTTTATTTAATTAGAATTCCTTTCTATACTATTTAACAAGTAACTCGAAGTTTATTCACTGGCGGTCCATGCGCATTGCAAACAAAAATATTGCATCAACGGTTTATTATATTTTTGGGGATTGTGTGTGGTGTTACGTACTAATAAAAACATAGAATTCATAGAATTGTGAGACGGTGTCCGGGTGACAACATCTACTCCAGCTTGGCCAGGATGTCGGACTCGCGGAACAGGAAGAGCTCCTTCTGGTCACCCTCCAGATTGACCTTGGTGCCGCCAAATTCGGGCAGCAGAACGCGATCGCCCTCCTTTACGCCAATGGGAATGTGGGTGCCGGTGGTCTGTGCTCAGAAGAATAATCAAATTAGGTGATTGTCATTCAGAGATAATTGGGAAATACTTACGGCATTGCGGTTGCCGGGACCGACTGCGAGAACGGTGCCCTCGAGCACTTTGCCCACCGATTTCTCAGGCAGAACGATGCCGCCTTTCGTCTTGGTCAGCGCCTCAGCCCTCTGGATGAGGATGCGGTCCAGCATGGGGATGATCTTCTTGATAGCGGCGGACTGTAATGGGTAAAGAAAGCCCCCTAACAAATTAACCCATGTTTAACACATAGACACACACACACTGATTACACAACAGTCGTCCCCCGGCAAGTCGGTGGAGACAAAATTATACTAGTTGTGGAAGCTTCTCGAAACACATATATCAGGTGGGTTTGAATTGTGTTTTCACTTAGAAGTTAAGTAATACATATTTAACTCACCATTTTTGTTCTTAAATGCAAACTGGAGCTCTCAGGAAAAGCTAAAAAGTGAACTTTTTACTTAACTACACGTGCCGGCGTAACTTCGATAGCTGCGGGTCTTCTAATCGTCAGTGTGACCATACGGCGTTGCTCGACCCTTTATATCTATCGTTTTTAAAATACATTGAAAGAAAATATAACACATAAATATGTAATTAGTAATTACTTCTGTTCAATAACTTAACTTACTTGATTATGTGAGAAATTAGTTGTTAAATATTTTAATTTTGTTTATTTTTGTATTTTACATTAAAATCGGTCAATAAATGATGTTTAGTTATAATTTTCAATATACAAGAAAGCTTATAAACATCTCTCCGTTATGTGTTTTAATACTTATTTTTGAGTTTATATCGGCTATAAATAAATGAAATAAATAAAATATATTGGTAAATTTGGTTTACTTTGCGCTTTTTTTCTTTTTTAATAATAGACGATAGTGAATTAGAGAGACAAATTTTAGAAATCAATCGAATTTAGATCGACAAATTTTCCATACAAAAAATTTTAGTTTCAGAATGTATATTCAAAAAATATTATAAATTATATAGTTTTGAAACTTTTTTCGATTAATTGGATTCTGAAAATGTATTTCGATGTATCGCATAAATGAACAAATCGATTAATGGATTATTGAATCGATGTTATTTTCAGCTCTTCTGTGAATCACAGAAATATAATAATCCATCTTTGTTAATTATAATAGTGGATAAGGAACAAAAAGCTAGAACATAGAAGATCGATAACGACAATCGTCAGTTAGAAATATCGATAGACTCACGACAACCTGTTAACCTGTCTCTCTCTGACTTTGGACTGATTTCGTCTTGATTGTTTGAGTCACCATGTTTACATTTTAATGTGATTTCTTTAAGAAAATCCAAATCGATTTTATCCGAACCTCAAGTGACATGCCGTTGCCACTGCTGTTTAAGAACTCTGCCATTCGTTGAAACTTGTATATCTTCGAGTAATTTCCTGATTTAAGAAACGCCAAGATACTGAAAATGGAACGTCGTGGCACAAAGGCCCTGGAGCAGTGGTGCCGTCTTATAACGAGTGGATATAATGGAGTCAAAGTCGAAAATATGACCACTTCGTGGAGAGACGGACTCGCCTTCTGTGCGATCATCCACTACTTCCGTCCAGATTTAATACAATTTGACCAACTTAAAGCGGCGGATATTTACGAGAACAACAGCCTGGCCTTTGCCACGGCCGAAAAGTTGGGCATTCCTTCCTTGCTGGATGCCGACGATATGGTTACCTACGAGGTGCCCGACCGCCTTTCGATCCTCACTTATCTATCTCAGTTTTATAGGGTGCTGGGAAAGAACTTCAAGCTACCGAAGGCCGAGGAAGCCATATGTGACGAGGGTGAACCGCCGCAGAAGATGATGCACATCGTAGGCGTGCCCAGACGCGACAAGTGCCAGAAGTGTGAGCTTCCGGTCTTTCTCGCCGAGCGTGTCCTTGTGGGAAAGCATGCCTACCATCGCACTTGCCTGAAATGTGCTCGCTGTGGATCATTGCTCACGCCAGGTAGCTTCTACGAAACGGAGATTAATAATACGTACTGCTGTGAGACCTGTCCCGATGAGGAAAGTGAATTTAGCCAAACATCTGATATTGAAAATCGTTCGCCATCTAAGGATCAAGCTGCCATTGGAGGCCTGGCCTACTTCAGCGATGAGGAGGAGGTTCAGGAGAAGGAACAAGAGAAAGGAGGTTTGACCTCTTCTAAATTAGTCGAACGCAAAGCAACGCCTTCAAAAATAGGAGACAGAATTAAGTACTATCAAAGATTAAGTACTGAACAAGATGTCAAACAAAGTAGATCGCCCAAAACGGAGGAGCCACCCAAGCCCGCTGTACGAGAAGTCAATGAATCGCCATTAAAAGCAGATGAACAAAGTACTAAGCCAGATGAAAAGCTAAATATTTCATTTAAAACAGAGGTTTCACTTCAGCCTGTAGTACGGGATGACATTAGTGATACGCCCTTAAAGCCCGAAGAACAAAATTTAAATACTGAAGAAGATGAAAAGCAAAGTACTTCACCAGAAATTGTACCTCCTATTACACCGGCTAATCCGCCGCCAACTTCCCTACCCAAAGAGGAATACACGATTTTAGTGACAGAGAGTTCTTCGGAGAAACTAAATGAAGAAGTATTAGATGATTCGGGCAGGGCAACTGATGAATTACCAGTTATAAACGTGACTCACCCACAAAAAGACAATAAAACTGATAATGAAGTAAGCTGCACAGCAGAAAAACAAAAAGAAAAAGAAAGTATAATAACCGAAAGTAGTCCCAAACAAGTAGTTGATCCTAAGAGATCACCAGTTGTGGAGTCTCCCAATAAGAATATTTCGGAGACAGATACTGATTATCCGGAGGATTTGAACCCTTTTAAGGAGGACGACAGCCTTAATCCCTTCGACAGCTCCGACGATGAGGTGGAGCTTTTAAAGCCAGTTCCTTACAAAGGAAGCGACAGTTCAACACCAAAATGTGATAACATCGGCCCGGCCATATCGAAGCAGCCAGAGGAACTACATTCCAGAAGTCCTACACCTTCTCAAAGAAAAAAGATGCCCATGCCGACCCCGAGGCAATCCGTTCCAAAGCCCAAGGCTCCCTCTCCAGGCGCCAGTAACAATCGCTTTTCTACGTCGACTGAGAATCTGGAAACGCCGAAAGCCTTCCAACGGGATACGGATGAGCGTGGCTCAAGTGTTTCCTTGCCATCAGGCAGTGGGCCTCCCAAGCCGCTTCGCGCCTCAGCAGCTCACTTAAGGCACGAAGATCTAAGTTCACCGATGCGCAAAAAGCGTCCAGCACCGCAGCCGCCAAAACAAAATAATTTCGAGGAGCCTGGATTTTCGAAACTATCTGACGAACAGAAAGCGCTCCTGCACGACCAGCTCCTGAAATCCGGCTCCAACCCAAGTGACCGAAGGTTAATACCACTGGACCAGAGCCTCTTGTCGGATGAGACACGACCGTCGTCCGCCGACGAGGAAGGAAGTATAGTTTATAGGCGCATTTTAGTTCCGCCTACGCAGTCCGAACATATGACGCCGGATCACCTAAAGGGGAACCAAGCGATTAGCACTGCTGCTCCTATCGATTATAACGACTTCAATAGCCCATTGGCCTTCAATAAGTCAACGCACGGGAAGTGGAAGAGGCGAAAGGGGCCGGCTCCTGCCGTGCCAATACCGCCGCGCAAAGTCCTCCAGAGGCTGCCACTCCAAGAAATCCGGCATGAATTCGAAATTATTGCCGTACAGCAGCTGGGTCTCGAGAAGCAAGGAGTTATACTTGAAAAAATGATCAGGGATCGCTGCGAAGTAATGGAAAATTTAAATGACGACAGCTCTTCGGCGACGGGTGGAGAGACACAGGCAGCGAACTCCAAGGAAGTCGAGGATCTTATATTGCAATTGTTCGAACTGGTTAACGAGAAAAACGAGCTATTCCGGCGGCAAGCTGAGCTAATGTACCTTCGACGGCAGCATCGCTTGGAGCAGGAACAGGCGGACATTGAGCATGAAATTCGAGTATTAATGGGTCAGCCGGAGCGCAACAAAACCGACTCGGATAAGGCCCATGAAGAGGTATTAATAGGTCGTCTTGTCAAAATAGTCGAGATGCGCAACGCCGTGATTGACAGTCTTGAGACCGATCGGGTTCGGGAAGCCAAGGAGGACATGAGCATCAAGGACCGGCTGCATACATACAATTCCGAGCGCGATGTCTCTGCCGTTTCCAACAATGCCAAAAAGTTTGGGAAGAAACTGTCGAAGAAGGAGAAAAAGCAGCTGAAAGATGAACATAAGAAAGATAGAGCCCAGGACGCTGATGAGTCTGAATCGACGCCAGCCATGGAAAAGGTTAAAAAGAAACATTTGAAGAATTTGTTCTTTTTAAAAGCTTCAAAATAGTAAACTTTTCAGATGATTTTTTATTGCCATAGATATGCACATTCCAGTAAATATAAAAAAGAAAGCAAACAATAATTTCTCATTATGTTTAATAAATTTATTTTGGCACTGAAAATTTGATGACTTTCTTTTTTCTTTAAATCAACTAATATTTTAAGTTTTGTTTAAATTGAAATATATTCTTTAAACAGGTGATATTTATTTTAGCTTAGGAATTTGTCATACATGTATTGCTTTCTTTGTTTTGTTTAGTTTTTTAATCTTTTTTAAGCTTAGCGACGGTGGGTTTTGGTAGACTTTGATATCGATAAGCAGAGCTGAAACAGATTCTGTATAAACCCGTAAAAAACAAGCCTTATACGTGAAATAAGCAAGAGAGTTTATAAGTATAATAATTATAAAATATCAAAATATTTCATTATCTACCCTTTTTACCCCTATCTCTATTCCACTCTTTCGGATACCGATAGCTTTTCAAAACAATCGAAGTTTTGCCCTCGCTGAACTGAAAGCTTACATATTTTCCTGATAAGAATTACGATTAATCATTTTATTCCATACCTGTTCTTGCCGATTTTAATAAGTTTAACCATTTTATTCTTACTGAAGTAGAAAATTTCTGTGATTCCCCCTTAAAAAAACTTGTATTTTTATATTCAAGAATTGAAAAAAGCCACAATGAATCGGGAAGAGCCTCACAGAGACTTCAATGACTTCTTGGATGGAATCTGGAAAAAGGAGCTCAAGTTGTTGGATCAGATCTTCGACCAGGGAATTTCTTTAGAGCCCAAAGAACAGATGCAGTTCCACGATTATGTTTACCACCACTGCTTTAGCTTTGTCCACAACGGCAGAGTCCGGGATGCCGGCAAGCATCTGCATGAGAGCCTTACACTTTATCTTACCGCCCGGCTGAGGGAAATGG
>JAEIHY010012013.1:0-36108 GCA_018904565.1 Drosophila tsacasi
CCTTCAATGCGTTGCAAACTTCTGACTAAAATTATAATACCCTGCAAGGGTATAAAAAGGGGCATAAAAGTGACGCCCCAAAGCAATCAACGCTGTGATGCTGGGGGATAATGTAAATTTATTCCGGAAATTCTCTCTGACAGCCCTGAAAATTGAATGCCGGTTTTAAGAGTCCACAGAGATGGCGATGGAATTTAAGATTAAGAATCACCAAGCAATTGAAAAGTAAGTGCAGACTTTATAAAGACGATTTCTTCCCGCAATTGAAGTCTTAAGATTGCACAAACCCCAGAAAAAAAAATTAAGCTGTCAGATTGCATGAATCCATAAGATACTTTTAATCATTTTTCGCCCTGTCATGCCGCCGCACCTCACATATGTACACACATTCCATTCACATTCGAAACTCTGATTGGCAGGCAGCTAATAGATATAAAACTTTGGCCCCGATTTGACAGTTACACGCATCTAGATAGCAAACAAAACAGCCGAGCAACAAAAAGACTCATTTCGGCAGCAAACTTTTTTGATTGAAGCCACAAACAAAATGGCAAACGCACACTCAAAGTCAAAGTTCGAACTTTTCCAGAGGGGGTGTAGTGTGTGCGACAGCTGCCGCCATTTAATTTTGAGATAAAAAGGGGTTGCCAACGAAACAAGCAACCAACCAACGAACCAACCGAAATTGGTTTAGGCAGCAGCTTTCTGGCGGCTTATCTTATCACCAGCCTAATTGTCATTGGCCCGCAAGACTGCCACAACAGCAGGCCTGACAGTTAGCGTTAATGTTGCCCAATCTATAGGTACATGTATCTGAATACTATGCGTACTATGCTGATGCTGAAGCTGGGATTTAGCTAAAACCCACACCGTGGTGAGACATGTGACGAGCATTTAATGAACCATTCAAACCCCCACCTGATGCCAAACATTTTTCGGTTAACCAGAATGCGGGCTTTGCCAGCTGTTGTTGTTATTATTGTTGTTGTTTGGAAAAACTGCGTTAATTAATGTGGCCCCAGGAAACACGTCAACCACAGATAGGAAATTTAATGTGTAACATTTGTCTGAAAGTTTGGGCTATTTTATTTTATTATAAGGCTGTGAATGTGCCTTTATTGAAGCAATAAAAAAAACTGGCATTGTTTTTGTGTACAATTAATACCTTTTGATATATTTGTTCTAAAAACATATAATATTCCATAAATTACATAACTTTTTGTATAGTTTCAGATTTAATTTCAAAACCTTTGATATATGTAACTTTTTTTAAGGTTTTTAAGGTTTTTCTACGGTTTCATTCAACCCTATATTTAACACCACAAATCAAGGTACAAACAAAAAATAATTTCCATAAAACACCAGCCATAAGTTTGCTCCACTTTATAAATAAATTGAACTTGTCATCAGCATTATTCGCCTTTTGTTAGGTGAATTATAAGTATTTAATTTGATATAAATTTCATTGATTTATTCAGTTTTTCGGGCTCCACTACCACCCACGGTGAGAAACCTGCCTCTAACTGAATTTATAGCCGACATTTACGCATATAATTAAGCTCAAGTCTTTGACTTGCTTCTGCCTCAATTTATTAACAATTTTATACGATTTGCTGGCTCAAATTTCAAAAATGTATTTGTTATTTAAATAAACTCAGTCATTTTTTGACTCTATTGATTCGATTACGCTGACTTTTAAGCTGTGCCAAACCGCAAGAAGTAAAATTATTATTTTTCTAGGTGGCAGGGGGCCTAGGCAAATAGAGTTTCCCGGCAACATTTTATGACCATGCCTGGAGGCAGATTTTCCATAAAATGGGCGTTTGCTTGAAAATGTATGCAAATTGCAAGAAATTATGTAATACGGAGATGGCATAATTAAATTCTTCTTTCATTTTTGTTGGACGAGGAGAGAGTATCACAAATTATGCAAATTTCTGGTAGAAAATTTGAAGCAGGTTGGGTCCTGCTCCTAGTCCTATTTTTTGTTTGCCATTTCTTTTGTACATTTTAGGCGTAAATAATAAATTAGAGCGATATGCTGGGGGAATATTATTAAAGCTTATGGAAGGTTGGGTCTAGGGGGACTGAGTAATTTTGTGACAACCTTTTTAAATGTGTCTTTTTTTTTTGGTAGGAAATATCTCATCTTTTTCACATTTTTTGTTGAATTTATTTGGATTAATATAAACATGAAAAACGTTAAGGAATTGCCATTCTGGTAAGAAGAAATTAAGTTCATTATTTTTTTAATTTAGAAACCTTTTCAAAAGCACCTAAATTTCTAAACACACTTCTTTAATATTTCCTCTACAAATACCCAATTGAAGATTATATCTTTTTAAACATATTTCCTCCTTAATCTTTATATTTATATATTCCTAGAGGCTTTAATGCCATCACATCCTTCACTTATCCGGCAGTATCTTTCGCTCGTTCTTTGCGTTTGCTGATAGGCTGGCGGCTTGAGCTTCGTTGCATAGTTTAAATATTGATTTTTAATTATTTTAAGCAGAGCACCAATACCACAAAGTATATGCAATGCTCCTCCGCCAGAGGTGGCACACGTAAACGAGTATATATACCCACTACATATATATTTATATAGATTTATACAGCATCACCCATGGAGCTCCTGAGGGGCCACACACTGAGCAAAGGACTCAACTCAACTCGAGTCGACGACTCCCGTCTCTCCTCACACCTTTTCCGGTGGCCTTCCGCCGAGGGTGGCTCTGGGAATTGCTCTGCGAATGTGGGTGGTGGTCGTTTACCAAGGGGGTTGGGTGCTGCTGAGTTGGGTGTGAGCTGTGCTGTGCTGGGCGTGTGTGTGTGCTGCGTGGGTTTTGTTTTTAGCTAGCTGCTGCTGCTGCCGCTCTCTTGAGCCTCTTAAATGTCACAATGGTGATGCCAAGTCGCTTTGGGGTTGGCACTCTCGGGTCGCCCCCATGAACCCAGCCTCCCCCTTTTATTTTGACCCACCCTCGAGTTCATTCATTCATTTTTTTCAGCAGCAGCAGCGGCAGCAGCTCTCGGCCAGAGGTACAAAATATAATATGTATGAGTTTCTTGGCTGCTGTTGTTCTTTCTTGGCCATTATTTTGCACTTGCCGGGTATGCGAACGCAAAGGACGACGGCGACCCTGACCCCAGGTCCACTGTTAACCCATGGTTTGGTCCTATGTTCTCGTTACGATTCGCTACGTTTTATTTCCTTCACTAAGAAAAATATTTCATTCTTAGGTGTCTCAAAAATAGATACAAATTATTTCAAATAAATAATAAATATTTAGAAGCTGCAAAAAGTTATAGAAAGATATTGGCATAATTTAAGCTTAAGAAAAACCTCTACCTTTTTGTTTATAATATTTTTAAGATATAATTAAAATGATGAAATGGATACAATTTCGGAGTAAGTGTATAAAAACATTAAAAATAATTTGAGAAGATTTTTACAGAAGACAACAATGACTATTTACCTTGAAAATATTAATGTTTATGTAAGAAACATCATTCTCTCGACATAAATAATTTAAAAAAATTAAAACACCTAATTTTATGAATTTTATTGCAGTGTTTTTGGCTGTCGCATATGTTTGAAGGCGAAACGGACTCGCAATTTGATTTGTTTCAAGCGGCGTGTGCTAAGGGCAACACACAACACACTGCGCGGAGAGGGGGAAAGGATGGATTGTTTCGACGGGGTCTGCAGGCTACACAATTACAAAAAATGTATTTTGGGGCCATTTCAGCCATGTCAGCGTGGCGGCGTTGCCAAACTTCAGCCAGAGAGTGGAGAATCCAGAAAACTGAACCGATTTTAGTGCCGCTGCCGTTTCCAGCGAGACGCCATCAATCGATGCCCGGAATGAGATGAGATGAGATGGGAGAGCAGCCACCGAGTGGCCCACAAAAACTGGTAACAGATGCTGCACACGTGTCCCGGGTGCGGTTCGCTGTGTAATTGGATGATGTTCAAAGGACAGAGAGGGACTCGGACCGGGAAGCGGAGGCTAAAAACAAATAAATAGTCAAGCGGCGGCGGCCATTTCAACGTCGCTGTGAGTGAAATACAAATAACATTTAATAAGAAAAGGAAATTGTCTATTTTGGCAGGCCGAAGCAGGCAGGCAGGCAGACAGAGTCGAGGATGGACTTCATCTATCCACAATCAAAGGGAATTAGCAGAAGGACGACCAGGGGAAATACAGGATGCGACCAGGGATTGGATTTTCTCTCCATTTAGAAGTGTTCGAAATGAGATTTAGTCGAGTGTGTGTCTGTGCACGGAAATAGATAGAGACGTTTATCCGTGAAATGAAAATAAAACTCGGATAGGTGTTGAATTTCCTGTGCAGAGCCTGGAAAATAAATGAAAGCATATAGCTGTCCATTTTGATGGCCTTTGCACCCCGATTGCCGCTGTTCATTAACCCCTTTTCATCACTGAACCCGACACGTTTCAATTTTCATTATAATTCTGTTGTTAATTGGTATTTAATGGGAATGCATTACTTTAATATATTTGTATCATTTAAATCATTCTTGTATAAGTTGATAGTAATTCAAAAATATTTAAAAGTTAAATAAATACATATGTATATAGATAATTCTATTAGTTTAATTATTTCTTGCCAGAACATTGCCCTTTGAAGCCACTCTACAGCTGATCCTTGAACCCTTATGCACCCCTATGCTCCTCCATTCATTACAATAAACATGTTAATTGCTTTTTAATATGCCTGCAAATGAAAATTCATTAAAGATATATTTTTTTTCTAAATTGAAATTGATGTCAGAATCGTGCTGAAGTTGAAGGCCGCCCTCATCCGCATCGCATCATGCGCATCGTGCTGGCAAAAACCAGCTTCAACTTCAATAAACATACAAACACATTATTTTTAACTCTGTAAATGAAGTTTACAAAACTGGCAGACGCTCATTAAATGTCTAGCATTAAACATGATTAAGTAGTGGAATGTTAAATGAGAAAATGCATAAATATTTGATGTAAACGGAACTTGAATGATGATATTTGATTTTAAATGAGGCAAGGTATTTGGTAAGAAATATTATTAAATAATATTATCTTTGCCGTAAACCTTGGTTAAAAACCTGTCTTTTACTGTGTCATTTAATCTTTAATAAAATTAAAATTCACTGACTCTCTTTGTTTCTTTATTTCAGTAATAAAAACCACTTCATAAATTGATATGCACTTTGTAAACAATTTCATTGAATAGCTTTCAGGTTCTAGGTCATTGCAATCGCAGCAGCTTCGATTTGCAATGGCGAATAATTAAAAGGCCATAAAGGGAGGAGGATGAGGCAAGGTCACCAACTGGGGGACAACACAGCTGTAAAGGTCAGAAGTTGGCCAGGTTACTACTACAGCCAGCCACCGATGATGATGTCAGCCAACTCGTTTATGGTCAAGACAATCGAAACAATGGCGCCTGCTGCTGCCTGACCCATCTCCACCTGCACCTTCACTGCCTCACCTCCCTTCCGTTCAGAAATTATAAACCCAGAGCGCATCTTCCATTTATCTTTTGCATTGCAACCTGACTGGTTCACCTTGCTGTTGCCACAGAGGTAAAAATTAATGCTATTAAATTAAATAATATTCCAAGTACGCAATTTAGTATGAAGAATATTTCTAAGAAATAAAGTTCTTTAGAAATTGTGTTCTGTTTTTTACATGATTTATGATTGGAACTATAAAAAAATTAATGGTTAATAAAATCCCAAATAAAATCCAAAATTTTCTATAGAAAACTATATTTTCTCAGTGTTTTATTCTGCCTGCGCTGTCGTTTTATGCTAATTGGCAACAGTTAAGGTAAAGTGAGCACAGTTTTTCACAAACGACGACGGGGTGAAAACGAGTAGCAAATTTGCACTTTTCAGCTAGCTAATAAATTAAATTCATCGAAAAGGCAAGAGCCTCGAGACGCCATTAATGTAAACTTAAAATATATATTTGCACATAGAAGAAAAACACACAAAAATCAAGCAATAAACCAAAACGAAGAATATAAAAACATTCGCAAATCGTTGAGACGAATTTTTAAAGGCACACTTCTGACGCTTATTGGCCAAAGCGAGAATTTATGGCGAAAAATCGTGTAAATATGCATGAGATACATTGTTGTTGTTAGCCAGTTTTCATTTTTGTTGGTAAGAAAATGTGTAAAGCAGCAGCGGCGAGCTTCATCAATCGTTGATTAATTGTATTTGCATAAATTATGCATAGTTTTTTATTCAATTACGAAAGCCATTTACAACGCCATTTATCTGAATTAATGCATAATTCTATAAATAGTTATAGACTGCAAGTCTATGAAATGTTTCCGGTTACGGCTAAGCTATTTAATAGGTGTCATGGATAGGAATTTGTAAGAGGCGATGAATCACAAGAATTAAATGAGGATTTAATAGTTTTAATTGTTAATTGTTTGTTTCCTTTTAAGTGTTTGGAGGATTATTATCCATTTAATGATTAAATAGCAGTGTTTTGTATTTTAAATTGAATGTTTGAAGCCAAACCAATCCCATTTTTGATATCAACTAAGTCTAAAAAATATCCATATAAAACTTGGACTGGCTGTGTAGTAAAACAATTATTTATTTGAGCCAAAAACTTGCTTACCCACTTTTTTATTTGGTGACCAACCCTAAAAAAATAATATGATGAAACCTTGCTCAATGCTAAATCAAGTGAGCTGTTACTGAATAAATACAGTGGGTCACATAAAATTGGGACAAATATTGAATTTTGCAATCCACAATTAAAAATATTTGAAGAAATTTTGTGTATATTAATTAGGTTTAATTTAGTAAAATACTAAAAATAAAAATATATAATAATTATATTACAATAATAAAAATTGAATGTGTTGCTTAGCACTAGAATTCTCAAGTTAAAATTCATCGCAGAAATCGTTCTCTGAAAACAATTGTTTAAAAAGATATTATTATTATATATTAAATTCCAAATTATTTTTAATAAATTAAATAAATGAAATAAATTTGACTTTGCCAACAAATTTTTACCCGATTACTCAATATCAAAATATTCCTTCTATAATAAAAATATAAAAAATAAAGCTAGAAAAAATACAAAATAATCTATGCACAACCGACATGCCTACAATAAAATCTCGTTTATGACATGCAAATAAAATGTAAATTTAGTAGCCCAACAGTGTCGACCACCGCGAAATAGAAACAACAACGAACAAAAATCGCAGGAAAAAAAATTAGATATAACAACAAAATAAATAATAGCAAGAAACCGAGAGCTGGGCGAAGAGCACAAACACAAGAAGATAAATACAAATAGAAACAAAAGCCGGCAGCGATAAATAAAAAAAGCAAAACAAAACCCGAGATCGACTCGAGGCGACAATAAAAATTTGTCGACTGTGTCAGTGTGTGATCAAAAGCGTTCAAAAAGCACGTGGGGGCGTAGCAAATAGCCACATAAAGAGCCAGATGGGTGAGCAGAAACAGAAGCACATAGAGAGAGAGGGAACAAGTGTAACGAAAAGAGATCGCAATAAAAAGCAGCAGAACAAATGCAGCAGCGAGTGCGCCTTGTGCTTCACTTGCCGCTAATGAATGAAAACGAATCGGGAGCGTTTGCTGAATGGAGCCGAGAAATGGAGTGCAAACAATGGAGCAACCTGCTAAGCCTGCTAAACAGCGAATAAGTTATGGGCCATAACACGATTATTGCACAGCTAGTAACAATTTCTTACAAGTGCGATAATGATTTTGTACAAGATTTCGAAGATTATTCGGTTATTTGGTCAATATTTAACCTAAAGGGTTAATAAAGAGGCAATAAATTCCATGTAACATATAGATTTTGGTTGCATCATATCAAAAATATTGTAAATATCGATATATCGAATTTTAAAATATGAAAATATACGAAATTTTCCTTTAAAATATGAATTTTATTAAAAATTATCAATACAAAGGTTCTTTAATTATTTTCCCTATTTTATTTGATCGATAAACAAAATATCGCACTGAATATGATTTCAAAAATATTGTAAATATTGATTTATCGTACTTATCGGAATATTGTAAATATTGATTATCGGATTTTTATATATCGAATTTTACCGTCAAAATATCAATATATAAGAACATTATGTATTATTTTGGCAGTTTTCTCAACACAAAAATATCTGACTCAAAATCTTATCCAAAATATTATAATTATAAATATATTGGATTTTTAAAAATCATAACATCATATTTAAGTATGATATCATATTTAAGTAAAATAACCATCAAATTTGTTTTTATTTTCCCCTTTTCCGACCGACAAAAGTATCGCTTTTTCAAAACAACAGTGTTTTTGATGTTTAAATATTTTAAATATCGAAAAATGACGAAAAATATTGAATTTATTAATCACAAAATATCAATATTATTGAAAAATAGTATTATATTTAAAGAAACCTCCAAATGAGACTTTAAATACTTAAAATACATTTCCCAAGCTCTCACATTTCCCTTTTTTTGTATTCTCCCACTAACCTGCAATCCTTTTGCGAAATCATTAAACTGCCGTTAAATTCTGTAGACCTGAACTTGAGCTGCTTTTGCTGCCCACTCAACCGAAGCGAATTCTATTATGAAATCGCTTCGAAAGCTAGACCTGGCTGAGTGCTACAGATACCGTTACTTTTGCGACTGCACTATACAACAATGTGACTGCGGGAGAAAAACCTGTTACAGTTTTGACCAAGTTTTGTCCGCCGCTGAGTCATATAAATAAAAAACAAAATAATGCAGAGGCGGGCGGCGGCGTGCGACGATCTTGCTAATTGCCCCGAGCAGAAAAGCGCGACGAGAGATACCTGGGATATACCACTCGTGTGACTGACACCTGCGATTAGCTTTTTAGCCCCTCATTTATCCCCCTGCAAGCGAAGCCATCACCGGTGAACCGAATAATTTGCATGAAGCTTGGCTTAAACGTTTCACTTACTCAGCCAGTAGCAGTAGGGAGAGAGGGAAATAAAAAAAAATTACAGGGAAAACTTGGTTAAATGAACTTCAAGATGATTTGAGATGAAAATGTACATCTCTCTATTATATATATGAGTTTTCTGCCGCTCCAGCCGTGTAATCATTTTATATTTATAATAAGAGAAGGAGAGAGAAACATTTATAACAGGTGAGCGAGCACCTAGTAATTTTAAAATTAAATTTTGAGATAATATCGAGGCAAGGTTGACAAGATATATTCATCAAATAAAAATCAAAAAAATTATTGAATAATAATAATCAAATTATTAGTTCTCGTATAGAAAAACGTGCCAAAGCCTCAAGAAGTCAGACAAGTACCAGTATATTTATTTACAGAGTGTCAGGAGTTTTATTTCCTTTTTAATGAAAGTTCTTTACAACACTAATATTAAATAAATTCAAAAACCTAAACAATACAACACAATATTACACACTTAAAAATCTAAAAATCAAAAATCTACCTTTTATACTTTTATAAAACCATTTCATTAGGCTCCACTGTAAAACACAAAAAAGTCGCTCAGATAATGTTTCGGTCATTCACATTTGCCGTAACTCCCGTTGGCGTTTGTGTTTGTTTATCTTTGGCTCTTTCATCTCGAGCTGTGAACTTGTCAGTTGCAGCAAATTTGCATTCGTTTATTCGTTGTGTTAATTTCTTACAATATATTCAATTTACCCGTTTGCTAACTTCAAATTTAAGTGTTTTCCCAGTTTTTTTTTAAATGTGCAAAAAATAAACTGGTACATGCATTTTTAAGATCATTTTAGCGATGATTATCGGACGAGATTTAATTGGTTTTCAACAGCACCCAAACGAATTAAGCTAAAGCTTAAAATACCTTAATTTAATACAAAATAATTTGCATTCCAAAGGTATTGCGTAAAAATGGGAATATCTAAATCACTTTTTGTTATCTTGTGCTCATTAATTTCGATTTTTATGAGGCTATTTGTGGATAATTTATCAATAAAAAGTATTTGAAGATAAGCTAAGACTTTCAAAGTAAAAAGAGATTGTTTGTTAGAGGTAAATCTTTAAAAAACTATACAAAATACCTTTAACTAATTTAAATTTGCAAGTTTTTATTAGGATAAATTGCAAATAAATTGACTAGCCTCTTGCAGCTAAAACCAGCTTTGAAAGTAACTGGAAACCTACATTTTATACAATCCAAAAAGAGGGATTGCAAATTTGGATTGGTCTAGCAATTTGAATAGGGGCTTTTCTAAAGCCAAAAGTGCTTAAGGGGGGATGAGATACATAAAAGAGAGCGAGAACAGCAGGCAATTTTTTAAATCAACTTTAATTGAAATAAATTGTCATATCATTTGCCCTGGAAATGGGCATGGAAATGGAAATGGACTCAATTAGATGCGGGCCTTATGTGCGCTCTACTACTCTACTCTACTCTCCTCCAGTACTTTATTTCACTCAGCCTGCTCATTTTTCAAACCAAAATATTCTCAAATTTTTCGCCCCTGAAAAATTATAAAGCCCACCATCAATCAAGCGGGGGGCGGGGTTGAAATATGAAATTGAAATATGACAAGAACCCATCGAATACGGATTGATGACCACTCTGGGTAATGGAAAAATGGGAAATCTACTTAAGAAATTGTCGGACACAGGCCTACAACATAAATACATAAATACATACTTGGTACATAAATGCAAGACCCATAAACAAGACCTAATTGAGTGAAAGTAATTTTGTACATAAAAAAATCATTCGAGATTCGACAAACAACACAACCTTCAAAGCTCTGACTTGCTGTGTGTGTGCCTCAAAAATAAAATAAACATAATTAATAGCAGACATTAAGTCCGAAAGCCATAAAGAGAGAGAGAGATATCTGTAGCCTGGGCTACAGTGCGTTGCGTGATTGTAAGGGAAATTAAAACCAAGCATTTAGTGTATTTAAAAATATGTATACATTGAGATTGCTTGCCTTTTATTTTTAAGTGTTCAATACTGAAAGATACATAGTCTCTGAGTTTAAGATTTATTTTATTTAAGTACCCTTTCAGATTTATGATCCTAAGAAATTTCGAAAAGGCAATAATTAAATATAAAAAATACGTATAAAATGTGGTTTAAAGTCTTATTTAGTCCCTGCTTTAATTGTTATTTCTTTGATTGGTTTTAATGACTGCTTTCGTAGTTTTATAATCCCTCAACTCACTGTATAAATGCCTAAATCTGTTTGGTTTTAAAATCTTAACCAAAATTTTGCGGTTAACTGCGCACGCACAATGGACTTCCTCTGATCTCTCTCCATGCCCCCCAAGAAATCAGAAAAAATAGCCCCTTCTGTTGATGAAACCACAAAAAAAAAAAACAAGATTGTAGCAATACCAACAACATACAACAGTTTTATGCAATTTATGTGCAATTTTTCAATTGAATCGCCGCCGGACTCGGAGCAGGAAGGTTTCACTTAATGCGACGCAATTTTGTTTTTTATTTTTTTTTTTACACAAAATATTTCTAACGATGACAGCTAGACAAACTTTTAGTTGCAATTAATTCGAGTGACATTTGCGAAATAAAAATGAGTCTAGGAATCGATAGAAAAAAGTAGTGACGACATTGAGTGATTATAAAATTATGTGAAACTTAAAGAAAAGTATTACAAGTTAGCTAGAAACTTACGACAGCTTTATAGATTAGTGGGAATTTTCATGGAAAAATATTTATGTCATTGAAAAAGTTGTATATTTTATTTTATATTCATAAAAACACTGGATACGAGCTTTCTATGTTCTCTTTCCAGGATCAAGGTGTCTTAAGGCACCTAATCCTTGCGTAGAATGCCAATCGTAACCCTGAATATCTCACAAAACTAATAATTAAGTAGTTTCTACTTCAAAATTAACAAATTAATTGAACAAAGTCAAGAAACCTTCCTTTAAAAACCTCAAAAATATTTTAAGACACACTCCTAAGCCATAATTAATCCCTAAATAGAGTTTCCGTTTCATTTCGTTGAGAACCCATGAACTAGGCCATTCTATAACCACTGAAAGTGACGTCTACATTAATTTTTTTGTTCGCAAAAAATACAAACCCCACCAAAAGACTCGTTCTGCGATGAGCAACCAAGTCAATGTCATTTCGCAGCGGATCTCTGACATCATAAAAAAACCAGCATCGTTAACCCAAAAAAACAGCTTCTAGTGCCATTCATCAAAATGTGGTCTAAGTTTCGGCCAGGCCAACTTCCTTATCAATCATACGACAGTTAAGTAGTTATTTAACCACACAATTTGCATATCAAACGTACCTGCAAAGAGAAGAGAAAAAGACAAATGGAACGAAATTAATAAAGAATTGAAATTTATTCGTAGACGTGGGAAAATACATATAAAAACACATATAGACGTTCTTGTTAACACATTGCGGGTATCAGATGAACAGGCAATAAATTGGGGCTCATTATACGAGTCGCAGATAATTATATAATGTCGGGGGAAGGCATTAAGAATATATCGTGTGGCTATGTAGCTGATTTTAATGAGAAAAATAACCATAAACTCGGCGGCAAGCAAAGTCAAGTGGAATCTGAAATCCGAAAAAGCCGCAAATTCGACCCGCATTTTTGGTTTGGCTTTCAAATTACCCCCCGTTTCTACAAATTTTCCCCCCTCTTGTCTCGCTTTTCTTTGCTGATCCAAAGACAAACAATTGTCCCGCATAAAAAAAAAAAGAGGAGAGAAGAAAACGAAGACAAAGTCAACAAATGGCCAAGAGAGGTTTCTTTTTTTCGGGGGGAGGTTAGAGCTCAAGCTCACAACACACGTGTGAGTACAACATTTGACATTATTTGTTGTTGTCTGAGCAAATAGGTGGGCAAACAGAGACGGGAATAGCACAGCGGCTAGAAAGGGCGAGGGGAGGTGTGGACACACACTCACAGAGGGTTTGACTAATAAGGATTTTAGCACGAGCCACGATTTCGCCTTAAATCGAGAGTAAAACACACACAGAGGACGTGCATTCAGAGAAGATGACACAAAAAATGCAAATACTGGTGGCCAAGAGGAGTGCTTGTTACATTTTTAATAATAAAAGAAAATATAAACTGTTACCAATTGGAAATATATTTTATTAACATTTATTTCTTGCATTTGTTTAATAAAATTTGGTTCATTAATATCCTTTTCATCAAGCTGATAACGTTCTCAGAAGAAATAATTTTTTTGTATATATTTAAAGTATATTTTTGGAAGGGTTTTCTTATGATTATATACTTAAATAATTACAAACTCATTTTAGTAGCATATTTATTTATTTTTAGATATTTTTATTCCTTTTAATTTAAGAGCTACAAAAGGAACAAACAAATGCGTTTTATTCTTATTGACTGCTTAAAATAATACTAGATTTAACTAAGAAATATCTGAAAACTATCGGAGACTGTCACTGATTTCTCCAATTTATTTATTTTCTTTTCTAAATTAAAAAAAAAACAGTTTAAATAGATTTTTGCAATAATTTGATTAAAACTTACAAGAACTCAGCCCTTTTAAAGAATGTTATATGTAGATTCTTATTGCAATATACAGAATATAATAATATAAGATGAGTTCACACATAGAAACCCGAGATACGTATGTACATAATTCGTGACAATTCATAGAAGAATGTAGAATCTTCTAGATACAATACGATTTTTTTTATTTTATTATGAATCCCTATTTAAAGTAGTATTAAACAGTCATAAAATTGCATTTATTTAAGAATACACAGGATTTCAAGATTGTCTATAGGAAGAATTATGGAAGATTCTGTAAAGGATGTTCTATAACATTCTTTATAAGATGAAAACAAAAAAGGATGTAGAACATTGAATGAAGATTTTCTACAGGCTATGGATGATATTGTAATCTTCTAGGTACAATAAGAAACGGGCTCTTAATAATCACTTAAAACTGTCTTAGCAAGTAAACAGTATTTTTTATATTTAAATATCCAAAAGCTGTATCTAAGTTGTCAGATTTTTAAATAAATATTAATAAAGATTTCTAGAAGCAAAAACTAATATTAAATCTATGAAAATCCCCGTAAATAGGCAGATTTTCTGTAGATAAATTTACCTACAATATCCAAATTTTCCCCTTAAACATTTTCAAGCACTCCACATAACTTTGAAGTGATCACTGTTGCACACACAGTGTCGCTACTGAAAACTGCAGCAGGAACAACTCCAGACAAACCAAACAAACAGCGCGGAATAGAGCCGAGTTTGCTTTTTATTGTTGTTTGCCGTTTGCCAGCGTTATTTACGACTTGCAATGTTTGGAAATGTTTGTTTTCTCATCTTTTTTTTCTCTGAACTCTGTTTACTTTTCTGTATTTAGTGTTTTTCGTATAGCTATTGCTTACCGGATAATACATTCCTTGCGGAGGAAGAAAAAATGCCCCTGAGCCCCACAGTTTGACGGCTTTTTATGTTCACAGTGGCGCCTCGCAAATATGATGTGTAGTAACTCCTGGCTAATTTCTCTGCGTGTATGTGCAGGGGAGGGGTAGCTCTTCCAGTCTACACTCTTTTTCAAGGGTAGAAAGTTCACTTTACTCGCGATATTGCAAATATTTCATTTGTTTTCAATTGGTATTTTTGATTCTGATTTGCTTATTTATATTTTTACTTGGTTTTTTTCGTTTTGGCACAATTTTTGTTTCTCCTTTTTCTTGGTATTTTATACACTTTACTGTGGGGGAATTATTTAAAAGTAAAAAATTGGGGTAAATAAGAGAATATAGAAGTAATACGCGGACACGTTTTTGCACTTTAAATTTTATATTTCCGAGCACGCAAAACTATTATTTTCTTGCCGCAAAATATATTCAAAGTCGCACGTGCGAGCAAGCGAGACGGCGCGCGGCGGCACTGCGAGGAACAGAGACAGAGGCAGCGAGGGGGCGAAGGACAGTAAACAATCGATAAAAGTGAAGGTGGTGAAGGGAATACTAAGAGAGGTTACGGTATTACACGATTTTTGGAATTATTTGGATTTATAAACATGTAGAACTTTATTTTTGCAGTTCTAAGTCTCATTTTTATGTAAATTTTGTAGTATTTATTATTTTATTTAATATTTTATCAATTACAATTAACAAAATAATAATTTTCTTTAATATTCCAGAAGAGAGTATGATTTGTATAGATAATAAAATTATATTTTGGAATATAAATTGAGGTAAGCTTTTTTGGAAAAAATTCACTACTTTGAAATTTCGGAAACTATTATTAGGTTTCAAATTTTATGTTTTAGAGATATTAAAAAATTCTTTAAATTTCTTCGTTATTTGTAAAAAATAACATTCAAAGATAATTGTACTATATTTTTTAATTAATAAACTACTTCTACAAGAAATCGTGAACCCAGAAATTGTATTTTTATACATGAATTCATCATTGCTTATTTTTTAGCTGTACAAAGTTTGGTTTTCGAGTTAATTAAATTTGTTTAAAACCATAAAACGTTAGTTTAACTATTGTACATGATTTAAGCTTTATATTCGCATTAATATTATCAATTTCCCCCTTTCAAAGTCTTCACTGTAACGATAAAGTACAAATTCTTGTTTGTTGTTTTTAGGGGTGGCTTTTATTCTCTTTTTTTTTTTTGCATTTTGGGCTCCTGGGAAACTGAACTGAAAAAACTACACGGAACGAACGAACGCAACGGTCCTCCCTTTTGGATGTTTTAATTTTTCGAAAACGAAAACAGAACCGAAACAGCTTGCCAAAAGGGAAATGCGCATAAAAGACGGCGCAAACGCGAGACAAAAGAGATGGGGCGTTGATGATGATGATGATGCGAAGCGCAGGAGGAGGCGGATGAGGGGAAAGGGCAGCAGACAGTTCACAATTTTTTAAAAAGAAATTTCTAGTTTCTTCTTTTAGTTGGAAATTTTGAAAAATTATAGATTTTTCTGATAATTTCTGGGATTTTTGTTTATTTGTTTTTTATTTTCACACACTCTTGCACACACACACACACACAAAGGGTTTTGATTGTCTGCAACGCATCCCTTGCGTATTTTGTTACTTTTTGCGCGCTTTTACACACTTTCGCAGATATTTTACGCCTGAATCTACGAGTTTTTGTATCTTTAACAGACCGAACTTTTTACATCTGATTTTGTTCCCGATTTTCTTATTTTATTTCCATTTTATATTCGAAACAAAGCAGCTGAGAGAGAGCGAGAGACCTTCCGAGACAGACAGAGAGAGAGAGAGGATGCTGCCGCATAAAGACAACCAGAGAGAGGGCGAGCAAAGAGAGCGCGGCCAGATGAGTGGGAAAAATCGAATCAGAATTGTGAGCCCATAAAGGATGGCAGGATAAACGAGCGGGCAAAGCCAAAGGCGGTCCGAAGGCAACAACACAGCAATGGCCACAAAAACATGTGCGTGAATGAATTCCGTTTATTTCGTTTTCCTGCCCCTCTGCTTCTTCTTCTTCTTGGCAGCAGCATCACTTGAATGGGGGAGGGGGAGCGGGCGGGTACAGGGACGAGAGTGAGTGCGAAGGAGACACAAGAGAAATCACGTCCCTCGCTGCTGCTGCTGCTTCTTCTCGCCGCATGGCATATATATTTATTTTTAACTTTTCATTTCATTTATCTCGCCGCTCGCCTCTTTCGCTCAAATTTTAGAAGTTTTCCGCACTGCACTTGTTCACGTTTCGAAGGGTTTTTGCGTTTGGTCTCGCTGTTATTTATTTATTTTTACCGCTCTTTTGTTTTGGCAAAATTGCCTTGCGTTTTATTTTTGTATTTATTTTTATTTGTGTTGTTTTCACTTTCAAGCGTGCCGAATTTCCACGGAGAGCGAACCGCTGTCTTCCACCCACGACTTGTTGCGAAGAAAGTCAAAAAGCAACTGCGAGCGAACGGTTGTTTTTCGCGTTCTCGCTTTGGGTATCTTCACACATTCCATTTTGTGCAGTCATTCGCCAAATTCTCTCTGCTGGCAGCAGGCGTTAGTGCTTGGCTCACCGTTGCGCCTCAATGTGAGTTTTAGCTACTTTCCAATAGCTATATTCCCATATAGCTATTTTCCCGCCAGTTGTTCTTCCGCTGCTGCTGAACAGAGACTTATCGATAGGTTCTGTTTTTCTTTGAAATTCAGTTATCGAACTGTAGGCGGTTTAAAATTGAAAGAAATACTTTTTAAATTGTTTAGTTTTGAGGGGAAGTATTTGTTAATTTAATATACTTTTATTTGTAGTAGATTTTTTTTATAAATATTTACAGAAAATATGTTTTTTATACCTATCTTTAGTTTTTTTAATGTTTTTGTATTAATTTTCATGAGAAATTTTGTATGTATATTCTTTTTAATAATATTTTCTTAAAACTTGATTTGTTTTTTTATTCTAAATTTCTTATTTCATAAATTTTTAAATTAAAATCCATTTAAATCCCGAATTCAAAGACTCTCTTGTTGAGTTTTTATTGCTGCAACGGGCTCTTCAATTTTTCCGCCCGGTTTTTGGCCATCAAAAAGTCGCCTTCTGGCATTTGTCTCAGTTCCGTCAGCTTTTCATAGGCTTTTCCCCCAGTTTTCCCTCTATTCGCCATCATATGTGGGCTCAACAAACAACGTCCGAGATCCGACAAATCAAAAATTCGCCATGAGTCTGGGCGATGCAGGAAAGCTTTGTTTTTCCTATTTTTTTCATGGTGCTATTCCAGAGTTTCCCTGCACTCGGATGGAGGTTGGTCCTAGTAAAACCGAATCAAAAGTGTCAAGCCTCATTTTCGGTTGTCCAGGACAACGCTTGTCAAGATTGCATTAGCCAGCGTCCTGCTGGAAAAAGGAGCAACGAAAGAGGGGGCAGAGGAGGCAAGTCTGGCAGAAAATTACACTGAACAAAATTTGCGTTTAATTTATTTTAAATTTGAGGGGAGTTAGTATAAAATATTAGTTTTTTGTATTTTTTTTTTCCAAAAGAATTTGTTGACAAAAAATATTTTAAAATTATATAAAATATATGTGAGAAAAATTAATTTTACTTTATATTTTTGTTAAACATTTTATGCTCACCAAATTTACAATAAAAGATTTATCAATTATTAAAACAAGGTCCCACTGAAAAATGAAATATTAAAGCGGAAATAAAGGCTGGGTCATACTTTTCGTAAGAAAAAATAACATTTTAAGCAATTAGCTTAAAAAATAAGGATCGAGGTTTTAGTTACTCAACAATAAATATTTCCTCTAGAATGGCTTAATTTTTCCCTGTGTAACTACGCCAAACGTAGGCGTGGTTCGTTTGAGGGAGGCTTATTAACACGACGGACAACAGCAGGCATCGTCCGTCGCCAGAAAGAGGAAAAACCGGAGGAAAAGCGGGCTTGCAAAAGCTGGGGGAATCCCCTCGGTTCGCAAATGCAAATGGATTCACCGCAGGAGCAAAAGAGAAAGCCTGAAATAACCGCCGCCTGACCATAGAAAGTGAGAAATTTTAGCACTGCAACCGGATGCAGGAGCTGCACATGATACTGGCCTAGTCGTCCTCCTCCCAGGGGTTTTCCCACCTCTTTGCCGTCCCGCATGAATGCAGAATCGCCAGCGGATGCAACTTTTTAATCCCTTTTGGCCGGCAAATTGTCGCCAACACTCTTTCTCTCTCTCTCTCTCTCTGCAGGCAACATGAGCAACGTGCTGAGGTTTTACGCCGTTTTCCACGCTTTTCATTGCTTAGCAGCAACAAAATTTTCCCTAAGCTTCACAAAAAAAGGGAAAATAACTAAAAGTGTATGAACATCAGCCGATAAGTTGGGAAAGTCCCCCGCTTAATATTGGCCAAGGTAGGAGCGGCGGAAAAGGGGGAGGATTGCGTTGAGGATAAATCACTTTTAATATCCAAAATGGAAATGCGATGAAAAATGATTCAACTGAAGGGGAAAAGGTGTGCGAAATGGGCAAAAAGAACGATACGAAAACGAAGGGGATAATTTCAGGAAAATAAATTTATCGAATGGGAAATAATTTAAAAAAATAAGTGGGAAGCATAAATTGGACTTTAATCTGTGAATAATAAGTACAAAAAGATGAAATTATTTAACTGAAGTCAAAGTTTTTAAAAATATAAACTAAAAAGCGAAAGTTTTAAGCTGCTGTCATAAATAAAAGTGACCGTTCTTGCACTTCCTTTCAAATATTACATTTAGAAGTGTGACCTTATGTGTTGAAGGTTAAAATCGGTTATTTAAAATTTAATTTTAAAAGAAAAACAAATGAAATACAATTTTTAAGCAATTTTGATTTGATTTATTTTTTATTTAATATATTTTCTATCACCTCTTAGTTTCTACAGAAAATCCACTTAGAAAATTACTCCCCTTTTCAAAGCCTAAAGTTTTCAGCGTAGCCGCCTAAATCTTAAGCCAACCGCGACTAAGGGAAAACTAAAGTAGGAAATTTCCCAGGCTCCCACGTCACCCCTCTCCACGCCTCCCTCGGGAGCTGACCTGCCTCTGAGTTTGAGGGAAGGAAAGGGCACAGGGAGGGAGTAGTGTGGCCAACTAACCGCAAACAATAACAAACGATGGCCAAAAGCGAAACAGAAGCTGTTTCTGTTTCAGTCAACGGCGCCTACACAGGCGTCCCTCCCCCACCTCACTCACCACCCCCTCTCCAGGGGGAGGGGTCCGTCGGGGTGCCATTTACAAGGAGCCAAGGATTTATGATGCCTGTTATCGCGCCCAGGACGCGAAGAACGCAGCGCAGCAGGCGAAAACGATGACAAAAGGTGTCCGCCAAGGGAGGGGAAAACTCCAGGGGAGGAGGCGAGGTAAACTCTGAGGGACAGGGACAGAGACCGGCATGAAAAAATCAGCAATGGCGTGGAAGGCAGATAAAATCTCGCACGCAGCAAATAAAATATGGACGAAGAAAAAAAAAGAACAAACAAAATATAACTTCTTTTTTTTGGGGACGGAAAATTTTGTGAAGGTTCCTGCTGAAAATTCAGCTAGTTTTTAGCTAATTTCTAAGTATTTTTTTTTTAATTTTCAGTACAAGCAAGAGAGCTTACTTTTATCAATATTTTTAGAAATACTTAAAATGCATTTCAAAAAATTAAAAAGTGTAGCAAATCAAAGTCAGGAAACAAAGGTTTCTGAGAGCATTTCATTAATGATTTTTTAAATATTTAAAAGTGTTGAAAAACGTCGGTCTTGCGAGCTTTTACAAAATATTTAAAATTAATTTTAAAAGTGTTAAAAAAAAACCGGTTTTGTGGGCTTTTTAACACGTACTTTTAAATAATTTCCAAAAGATGCCACAGTGTTGAAAAACACACGTTTAAAAATTATTTCTCGAATAATTAACAGTGCTGGAAAACAGAGTCTTTTGATTTTTATTTTAAATACTATATTATTACTTTAAAAGCGTGTTTCTAAAATGACAAATCAAATTTATAAAATTTGTAAAACATTTTCAATAAATATAAGCTTTAAATTTTAATTTAAAAATGTTGTATAAATTTATTTTATTTCCTAATAAACTTTCCCTATATAAAACTATAAACTATAAAATAAAAATTTTTAGCTTTTAGCTTTTTGTCCCCATTTCATCTCCTTATAGTCATAAACTCAAGTCAGTTCTGGCTAACAGGTTTCCGGGCCAGGGTAAGAATGTGAAATTTAATGGGTTAAACGGGGTTGCCAAAGGGGTTGCTCTTTGTTGTATTTTGGGCGAGGCCATAAACACATGTGCTGGGTACCCATTCACTTGTAGCGCAAATTGGTTAGCTTGGGGGATGCGAGAGATGCTCTCCCGCCACCCAATTAATCGGAACTTTATGGGGTTATTTGTCCAACATTCTCAGCCAAGAGTGCTGCCATCAAATCGACATTAATTAAATTAAATTCTGTTGCGGAAACAGAAAAAAAAACAACAGAAAAAAATAGCGTCTAATTAAAAAGGCAAAAACCGTTTGCCAACAGCCTAAAAGTATCTTTTACTAGCGTTCGCTCTGGGCTAAATTAGTCAATAAATTAAAGTAGCCCGGGGCCCGTAACGAGCCCAAAAACATTGCATTAAAAAAACCATTCATTAAAATGGCAAAATGTGGCGCAGAAATTTATGGCCCAAACCGAGAGAGATGGGGAGACGGGGAGACCTGAACGCGTCTCAAGTGGCAAACAGAAACAGAATCTGGGAAAGAAACAGAAACAGAAGCTGCTGAAGGCAGCATCCTCGTTGCGAGCGGTTCAAATCTTTAAGCGGAGGTCGCCTGGAGTATCCTGTTGGCTCCCTCCAGCTTTTACCACAAGGAAAACATGGTGAAAGAAAACTAACAGGTGGGTGAGGTGTGGCAAAGGGAGAGGTCGTTTGATGCTGTATTTTGTGGGGATATTCTGAGGGAATGATAGTTCGTCCTTTGAGTTACAAAAAGGGAATAATATTAATATTTAAATGTTTAAAAATATTGTAATTTATTGTAGAAATTTTAAAATAATTTTATTGCTTAGGTTTTATTATTCCAGAGCTCTTTTCTTTGCGTTTTTGTTAGGGTACTTTCAATATCGATGCCATTAGGAGTTTTATTTAGACAAATTCTGCTCTTTTAGGGTACAAAAGGAACCTAAAAACCTAAAAACAGTTCGCACTGAGATTAAAATAAATAATTTATAAACTTAAAGATGCCTAGGTAAATTAATGAATTGATTTGATTTCCCATTAAATAAGCTTTCTTATTGTGACGTGCTCCTATCTCGAAGTACAATTATATATAATAAATTTATTATATTTTTTTTAATAAATATTATTAATTGCTTCATATTATATTATATTTATATTTAATAAAGGTTTTATGTCAGGAAAGCTTCCCTTAACCTCATACCTTTTTATTTATATTTATTTTAAAGCATGATGAGATGAATATATGATAAATAATTGAATTTCTAATTAAAATAATGGGTATTTGACACCAACTATACTCTCCAGATTTTAGTCTGTATTTAGGCAGTGGAGGTGCGCTGCTCCCCATACAGTTCAATGCGCTCGCCATGCACTCAATTATAATTTGCGAGCTTGGCTTCAGACAGAGGCCGCCCAAGGGACGACGATGACGCGTCATCAGGCCATTAGCAAAGAGCAAACTCTCACATACGCTTTGGGAGGGGCGGACAGAGGGGGAAAATTCAGGATAAATAATGGGAGAAAGTACACTGAAGATACAAAAATACAAGCTTTGAAATATAAGTCGAAATTTGATTAAAAAAAAGTTTGGCAAGGGAAAAATATAATGAATTTTAAGAAATAAAAGCTTTTAGTTGAATTATTTTAATATTATGCAAAACACTTTTAAAATATTTAATTTTACAGGAAATTACACAATAATTTTGTAAATATTGTTCTAAAAATATTTTAGAATTGAAATTTAAATAATAGGAAATTATTATTTGCTTTATTTGTTATTTAAGAATTTAAATATACTAACAAATAGTTCACTTCTAAACAGAAAATATATTTTCTTACTAGTAAATCATTTTAAAACATTTCTTCCTCTGCAAAATGAAGCCAAAATGTATGAGCCACATTT
The DNA here is from genome assembly GCA_018904565.1 of Drosophila tsacasi. Classification (NCBI taxonomy): domain Eukaryota; kingdom Metazoa; phylum Arthropoda; class Insecta; order Diptera; family Drosophilidae; genus Drosophila; species Drosophila tsacasi. The sequence continues at coordinate 22,628 of JAEIHY010012013.1, forward strand.
GCAGAATGTTAAAAGCATTTTGTAGGTTCAGGTTGAGATACATTTTCCCTCCCTGCCACGCCTCCACTCTTTCCCCTGGACTCGCCCATCCTTTCACTCATTTCCTTTCATTTGGCTTCAGCTTTTGTGTGTATTTAGCTGCGGTATCCCTTGGTTTTGCCTCTGTTGCTGTTTTGCGTAATATTTCTTGATTTTTTGATAAAGCAAAGCAGCAAGAAGAAAATGTAGAGCAAAGCTGGCAAGTATCTTAAACAGAAATAAAATAAAACTATATTTAGTTGACCCCTCAGGTAGCAGCTATAAAAATAAACTAACCGCCATTAAACCTAATTCGATGGATAAATAGGAGATAAAACTGGGGAAGCAACCATAAAAAACATTAAGGGGCAGCAGTACTTTTCCAAAATGCAGCCACTAAAAGGCCGAACCATAATGGATATTTGTACTCTGTTTTTCAGTTATCCTTTTTCCTTTTTTCCTTGGCACTCATCCCGCAAAAATCTATTTGGGAAAAAATAAGGCGTATTATTTTTGACTAAATTCCAAGGAGATACAATAAAATTCAATTGCAAACTTAGCTCTCGGCAAATGAAAACAAAATAATGAATATATACTTTTCTTTTCTTTTCTTGATTTTTATTTTTTTTTTGGCCGGCAGAAGCTTACAGCGACGCCGAAAAACTTGGCAAGTTCTTAGCCACAAGAAAAAGCGGGTTTCCTGCAGCAAACACATGTCAAATGGCGCAGGGACCCTTTGGGCCGCTCCCTTCTGCCGCCACACGTTTTCTTTTGGGGGAAAAAAACAAGTTTTTACTTCTAGGAAAAGCTTTTTGGAAAAAGTTGCACGGACAAATGGCAAAACTGCTTATCTCAACAAAAAGCCAAAGACGCTTGGGCAAAAATAAGAGGAAAATATATACTATATATCGAAAGAGTTCGGGGCTGGAGGTGCAAGGCGTTGCCGATGGGGGCGTGGCTGGTTGCACTAATGGTGCCAAGCAACCGGAAATGCCGCCATGCATGTCTGCCTCCATTTCAGAGGCTGTGTATCGTCGTCGTCCTTCTGCCACCCAGTTTTTCACCCCCTTTTTCACCTCTTTGTACTCCTCCCCAGACTAAATCTTGATTGCCCTTTGCTGCTAGCCAAAAAATACAAAAAATAACACAAAAATTGTACAAGTTCGCTCACAATTTGCTCTAGGAAGTGTCTCTTCTCTTCTGTTCTCCTTTTCCCTCCTTGAATCGAGTATATATCATAGCATCTGATATATATCCACCCTTTTTTTTTGCTATGATAATTTCCGCAGTATTTTATATAGAAACAAATCAGTTTGATTTTAAGAAACACAGCAGCAGCAAAAAGGAGCAGACACGAAAAAACGTGATGAGCGAATTGGAATTGACATGTTGGCCACTGGCCAAGAAATGGCCAAAATGAAGTCCGTTGGAGAGGCCTGGCCTTATGCAAGGAGCCAATAATACGCAGGTCGCTTGACAGGAATAAATGGGGTTCAATCTTTTCCCACATTTACTAGAATTTTTAAATTTTGTGATTATAAGGAAGTTTTAAATGTATTAAAAAAGAGATTGGGGAGCTGTTTGGGGGATTTTACAGATTTTTAGGAGTTTTAAAAACTTTGTTATTTTTTATAAACGACATTTTTAAGAGATTTTAAGGATTTTCTTGAATTTAAAACTAAATTACGTCTAAACCAGCTACAGAAATAATTTAAAATATGAAAATCTATACAAATTGTCCAAAAGATAGTTTAAATACCTTTTAAGTTTTTAAATATATATTTATGGCATACTTTTAGGCACCAAAATAATTGATTTCAAAACCCACAAAAATTGTTGTGACCCACCCCCGATGAGCTAATTAACTTCAAATGCCTGGGGGTCAAAAGGATACCGATTTGTCATAATTAAGCCACTAAACGCCACATGAAAAAAAACTTTATCTGCAAAGCTCATAGCATAATCAACGTCCTGCCACATTCACAGCCACAAAAAAGGAACAGAACACATGCAGCGCCAAAAAAATAAAACCGTGTGAAATTGTGCTAAAGTTAATTGAATTTTGAACAGAGCCCACAATTTCCCCCCTTTTGGCATTTTAAAGCATTGTTGTTGCTGATGGGTTTGACTGCTTATCCAATTAGACACCAAATTTTTGGTTCTTTTAGTTGGTTTTTGTTTGTTGTTGTTGGCAGTTTCAGTTGGCGGCATTAGCTCAAAAGTTGGCCCATTAATGGCAAAACAAAATTCACTTTTGCATCGCCGAAAATTCCCATTTAGTGAGTGGTACACAGGGAAAAACTGGTTAAACAACCACAAAGTAAAGGTATCTAAAATGTAAAAAAAAAAATTAAAACTATGTCAAATTAAAATCATTAATTAAACATTTATAAAAGAATAGGTAATTAGTTGTATAAACAAAAACTAAATAAATAAAAAATTTATTAAGATTTAATAAATAAATAAAACTATAAAATATATATAAATTTTTATTAAAATATGTCATTACTTGATTAATGGATTTATTTCAAGGGGTTTACCAATTTTTTAGGCAAAAAAATATGTTTAATAAAATAATAAAAATAATAGAAAATATTAAACAAGGCAGAAATGGCTTAAAAATAAAATAAAAATGAAAATCATTATAAATTAAAGTATTTATTCGAAGTAGAGTCCCCGAAATTGCTTAAAAATCAATTAATTAATTAATTAAATAAAATCTTTTGAATAACCAATATTTGACTATTATTTATTGTTTTTTTTTTTTCTTTAAAAATAAATAAAATAAACGTATTACAAATTTTATTTTATAATTTGTATTATTTTTATTTTGATTTTTTCTTTCTTCCTCGACCATTCCTCCCAGTGCAAATGTGTGATTTTAGTGGCTGTCATTGTTGTTGTTGCCGCCGCTGTTTTTCGGTGGTTTCGGCGGCTCCACCTAGCGGATAGCTGTCAAAGCAGCAGCAGCAGCAGCAACAACAAGGACTGCTGTTGATTTTGACCGCCGCTTGAATGTTTGCTTTTGGCCAGCCGCTGTCTCTCCCGCCCACCTCCCGACCCCTCCCAGCCTCCCCCTTTTCACCTATTCTCTGCAGCCTTCTGTTTGTGATTGCGTTAGGCCAAAAGGGGGGAGAGAGCAGGAGAAAGAGGTCCTGGGAGCCAGGACAGGAGTTTGCACTCTGCGTTTCGGCTGCGAAACTGCGGCGGAAGTCAATAAAAGTTGGCCTAGTCCGTGGCAACGGTTAGAGCGACGACTGTCTGGCTGAATTTTGGCCAAAAACGGACAGGCTCTAACCAAATTAGCAGGGATCGGGGAATGAGTTTAAGGACCTGCTGCACTTAGGCAGGACATGCGAGGGGGTTCATTTTTAAAGGGTTTTGGCAGGGTTTTTGGATAATTTTATCTTAAAGGATTGGTAGGTTTCTTGCCTTTAACATTTTTAAGTAGTCTTTTCGCATAAAATAATTGGAAAAGTATTTTTTAGGATATTTATTTAATTTATTAGTTTTTATTTCATTTCTCATCTCTCTTTATTTGAAAAATATTTCATTTTCATTTTTTTTTTTTGTGATAAATAACATATTTTTTTTATTTACTATAATTTTTCGTATTTCCTGTAATTGTTTTTAAATTTTTATTTTAATTCCAAATTCGCCGTATTTTTCAGGGCGAAAGCTTTCAAAACCGAACTTTTCAACAAAGTGCAAAAGCTCGCCACCATTTTCCACCATTTTATATATTTTCACCACTGCATAAATGTTCAAATTGGTGAAATTGTTGGATTTCTTATTTTGCATGTGGTTAAAAAATATAAAAGGTGAAAAATGGTGAAAAATATTTCAAATTGATTGCATTTTAGGCAAAACTTGTATTCAGCAGCAAAAATAGTTGGATAGATTGTATTTATTAAAAGCGAATAAAATTATTAACAATACAGAAAATAGTTCCAATAAATCGCAAAATGTTTGGATGCTTAAGAATATTAAAGAAGCAATTTAAATGGCAATTTAAAAAAAAAGAGGCAAATAGCCAAATACATATTTTGAAATATTCTATTTTTAATTATTATACATTTTTTTTGCATCGAATTTTCAAAAAAGACGGACAAGACTTTAAAGCGACCTCTGGTGGACTGAATAACATTTATAAATCCTTCAAAGCGACCTCTGGTGGACTAAATAAGAACCTTAAGGCGCGAAAGCTCGCAAAAACGGCAACAGGTTCAAAAGCTCACACATACTCAAGCTCACACATACTCAAACACACACACGCACTGCTAAAAATTGCATTTTGTTGCAATAAGTAATAGTGTTTCAAACTATAATATTAAGCAATAAACGCACCCATATATCCTCATTGATCCGGCTCCACTCGTCGTTCAATTCCACATTTAGCTGGCTGCAGCGATAAAAAATGCTCCAGTTGCCAGTTATGCAAATGCCACAATTGCCAGCACACTGAGGATCTAAAGGCCAATTTTCTTCCACATCCAAATTCCATATCCTTTCCATGTCGTTTTATAATCAATTTCCACTTTTAAATTGAAATTTTTACAAATATTCACTAAAATAAAACACACTAAAAGCACTTTGCAGGAGAACACAAACAGCATAACCGATCGCGTCGACAATTTTTTTCTTAAAAAAAATGCCAAAAATATGGCGAAAGAAGAATACCCAAAAATGGAGTTCCAAAGCGCAGCTGGGAAAGCCGCGGCAGAGGCAGCGGGAGAGGATCAAGGACACGAAACTGACCAATGAACGCTCAGAGCGAAGGAAAACGAAGAGCAGAGAGCGAAAAGTCCGCGACGCCGACGCAATGCGAAAAGGCATCAGTGATGCATAAATATTGAAAAAAAGCTAGATGAAGAAAGCTAAATGTAATCTATTTACGTAATTTTAATTATTAAGAAAACTACTTTATTAATTTATATCTCACATTAGTTTTATTATTAATAAACACTATCTGTATAGACTTAAAAAACAATTTGACGCTTTCTGATCATTTAATCATTATATTATTCTTCATATTAGCTAATTATATATTTGTCTAAAAAAAGCGAAAATGACAACACTGAGAAGTCGCCGACGCAAAAGCGGCGCCAAACAGTCTGATCAAAGTCTGGACATTCTTAAGGTATGAGCGAGATAGCAATACTCTAACGGTGTCTTGGCATGCAAAGAGAGGAGAACGAGGGCCAAAAGAAAATGCGGCTTATTTCTAGAGTTGTCGAATATTTTAATAAAATATCGTATCGAAATTTTTTTTCTAAAACTAAATACAGTAATATTAAAAATATCAAATAATATTTGGACAACCAAAAATGATGATATAAATATATCATATTTCGAAAAATTTCCATATATTGCTATTTTGATATATTGTCAACCCTACTACTACTCCCACCTTATTTCCCGCGGTTTTTCGGAGTGAATCACGTAAAGTGAGTGTCGTCCGGTTTAATACGAAATAATTGACTAATTAAATAATAAATAACAAATAATAATTAACCATCAGTTAGTTAAAGGCTTCAGGAAGTGTGTGTTGTTGTGATTAAAACATTTAAGAGCTAATTTAAGCGAAAAATAAGCGGTTTTATTTTGCCTGAACTGCCCGCGGAGTTTTGTCATGAAAAAATCTATGCAGATTGATTATAATAATTATTGATGATTTATCATTATGCAGTGATTTGATTAAAACTAATAAAAGCTGCACAAATGCGAGTGGAGGCCGGATGTTGTAGATTTTCTTGTGGATGACAAATTGGATGGCAAAATGAGATGGAGCATCTGCCTTTTGATGTGGAAGGTACTAATAGGAAAAGTGAACAAGAAAAATAAACTGAAATCGTGAAGTAGAAAAATAAAGCATTAACTGAGAAAAAACTCAATAAAAATAAAATATAATAACATGTCATTAAATGTAAATACAAATATAAACTGAAAGTGAGGAACATAAAAAATATGCTATACAATTATAGCTGAATGAAAACTAGAACAAAAATTAGATGCTATAAAACGTAAAAGTAAGAATGAGAGATAAACTGAGATTGTGGAACATAAAACTATAAATTAATTATAACTGAAATACATGAATTTAAACTGAAACAAAAAACAAACGAAAGCGCAAAAATAAAAATGTGAAAATAGTGAAAGTGAATAATTTCAAGAAATTCGAAGAAACTATAGTGTTATCATTTTCTAGGTAAGTTTAATATTTTATGTACTTATTTATATATATATTTCCCACTTTCCTTGAATAATTAATATATAATAATAAATATACAATACGTATAATAATAAACTTTTCTCACCTGTTGCCTCTGATGGAATTCCACTGGCGAAACATTTCCATTCACTTCAACTGCTGACGCAGACATCTGTTCTTCTGTTATTTCTTCAATTTTTGCAGTGTATTTTTTAACTAGATATATTTATTTAACTGTTATTTTGTTACTGTTTGCTTGTTTTATATCTATATCACGTTGCTAGCAATTCACAATTGACACTTTATTGTATTATTTGGCGACTTGACATTTGTCCGATTCTTTTTATAGGTTTTTCGCCTATTTTGGCGCCTAATTGAATTCGCGTTGGGATTTTCCAGATTTCTCTTGAGGAAGCGCCACTTGCTCTTTCTACTTTTTGTAACTTTCGTTTTTGTTCTTGTTGTTTAGGTCAGTGAAACGTGACGTGATTTCCTAAGAGGAAAATCCCAAGTGGGCGGGGAAGATAAGAGGCTGTGGTTGACCTCTAGACTCTAGCAGTTTATTAGGGGATTTTGGTTCGACTTCATTTCTTCTTTATGTTTGTTCACCTGCAATTGAAAAGAAGGAAAAATAAGGTGAGTATTTTAGGTTTGAGCTTATGTTTAGAGCTCTAGTTAGGAGCCCCTTTTACTATTTCAGGTTATTTTGGGTCTGTGATTGGGAAAGTTCTTTATCGGAGTAGAAGTAGGAGTATATTTTGGTTTAAATTAAAAAAAAACTAATGTGATGGATCGAAACTTAATAACTAAGCTAAAAATTTACATTAATTTTTATAGGAAACTTTTCAGAGTTAGTTTTTATAAGGCTAATAAAACTGCATACTGAATTTCATTTTATTTTACCAATTTTACCAATTTAACCCCTTAAAATTAATAATTCCTCAATTTTGTGGAACATATTTTCAGCAATTTTAAAAATTTAAATCTATTTAAAATGAATTTATTTTTACGGCATGCACAGCTTTTCAGTGTATTTTTAGAGGACACCATGTTAATGTATTTTTGTCCAAATTGGCAGGAATTGGCATGTGAGTGAATTTCGATTGATTGCAGGACATTTTTAGATTTTTCACGTTGACAGATGAGATGGAAAAGGGAGAGAGATGCATAGAAGGTGGGTGGGTGGCAGGGGGATGTTACAGAGTACAGGGCACAGGATACAGGCGAATGGCAAATAGCTAACAAGGTCCTTGAGGGGTAGAAATGTGCAGGCCAGATTGGTTTATTCAATATAACATTTTTAAATTGAAATTCCTACTCTTTCTCCTTTTTTCCCCTGTGTGTAGTAGCAGTAGTTGCATGTAAAGTTATGTAAGACTAATTTATTCCATGTTTCTGCCACAAAAGTAAGCCATTTATTTTTCCCTTTCTGGCGGCTAATTTCTTTCATTTTCGTATAATTTTTTTTTAATTTACGTTTCCGCTTTTCCACTTCATTTTTAAATACTTGGGTGCTGGGTTTCTTTATTTTCGCGCATTCCCATTCCCATTTAAATAAATAACACCAACATAAAAATTCATTTGCCGAGGAGAGCAGAGAAGAAATACCAGAAAAAATGACTAATTTTTTAAATGAGAGAGAGAGAAATGGTGGCGGTAAAAAGGATAGGGAATGAAATTCCAGGGAGCTGAAAAAATAAAGGAATTCATGTGACGCGGGGTCCGGGTTCTCGGCTTTATATCCCTTAAAAGGGTATTTTAATAGTAGATATAATTTTATTTAATATTTTCAGAAATTACAACTTTTTTTTTATTTTTAAAATGTAGGAAAACAGAAACTTTTCTTTGAAATCAATTTAAAAAGTGCTTTAAGTATGCAATGAAATGTTGTAGGCATGTTTTTTAGGTCTTATTTTAGCTCTAATCAAAACACAAGCCTGACCATTTCATATTTGCCATGCTCTTGAAAAAAAGTGTATTTCGAGTCCTCTGTGGACTTCCACTGATGGAGGAGATGGGAGTTTTCTAACTAAGCGCCTCCAAACTGCTGCTGACACATTTGGCACATGCCACCAATAGAATGGTGCTGTAAAAGGGGGGTCCTGCTACGTCCTTTCACCTCTCGTCCTTTTACCTCCATGCGGCCCAGCTCTCTTACCCCCGGCGAACATGCTACATTGCTAATGTGTCCCATTTGCAATGGCGAACCACTGAAGCTTAACACGTTGTCTACGCAGGCAAGCCGCCCGCCAGCCACGCCCACAAACACAGAGCCGAGAAAGAAGCAGAAGAAGGAGCGGGCAAACTTTGCCGCCTGCAATGTATGCTATAGTTTTTGCTTATCAATGTGTGCACAGTACAGTGAATATTTGAAATGAAGGAAGATACTGAGAGTTTAATTCTTTAAGGATACTTATTAGTAAATTTAAATTTAAATTTAATTTTAATTTGAAGGAAATTACTTTTTTGAGGTTAAATGAACCGTTCGCCTTGATAATTGCTAATTATAAGCTTAGGGTGTAAATTGGAGCTCCCAAGAGGAGTTATCATTTTGCCAAACGCTCTCAGTTCCACGGCTTTTCTCCGAATAAAATAGGAATCAAAAACAGTTCAAATTAACTTTTTCTAGTAACGCTCTAGCCTTTAATGAGAGAAAAATGTTTAATATATATATATGGACACCGCTTTCTTGTGCTTTTAGTTTTCCTTAAAAGCTTTGCTCGCAATGTACCAGCAAAGTGACAGCAATAGCTGTATGAGAGAGTATTTTAGCTGCTCTCTTTGGAAATTTCTACTACTGTTTTACGTTTCTTTTTGTTCTGATTGATCCTCGCCCAGAATTGAGCCTAAACCAGCTCTATAATAAAGAGAAAATAAAAAAACACCTCAAGAATAGCTCGAAAAAATTCCAAATTCTATTTATCCAGTTACCACTGCCTGCATCTGCTGGCTGGCACACATTCTGCGCTGCACAAATCGTTGTGTGGGAGTGTGTAAAGCCATTCAAAAGTTGCATCTGACTCGGAACCCTGGGGAAAAATGAATGGAGCTGAGAGGAAAAAGGGGTGTGTTAAGGGGTGGAGTGTGTTGTGCGTGTGTTTGTGCATGTGTGTGCGTGGTGTGGTGTGGGTGTGTAGCAATGCAATCCCTGTGGTAATTGTCTCGTTACTCGCTGCTTGTTGGTAAACATTCCGCATACACGAACACACACAATTACGAACCCACCGGGCTTCACTGTACCCGGGCGAAAAGCGGAAGTAGGCGCCAGGCGGCACACAACCCCCTTTTATCTTTTCACTTTTGTGCGCTGCCACCACCATCATTTGGCTAATAATTTATTTACAGTTAACATTTTATAAGCCCAGGACATCCGTAAACACACACAGAGGGCTGCCATTTGATTTCGCAAATATTTGCAGTCAGCTTTTGCACTTTCCATTTTTCTTTGGGGTTTTCTTGAAGGTGTAGGAGGAATTTGTTAGGGGAAAATTGTTTAAAGAAGTTTCTGTAAAGTTTCTGTATTTAAAAATTAAGCTTAAATTTAAAGTGATTTTTTGAGAGAATAAAAGAAAGAAAATTTAATTTTAAAACATATCTTTGATTAATAGAGTTCAGGGCTTAAGAAGGTAGCTAAGAAAACTTTTCCTTGCCTTGCATTTCTCTGTAATTTAATTTAAAATATTTAAAGAGCATTCGCACTTCTATTAAGTGATCTTCCTTTGCGTATCTCACTTCCTTGTAGCCTCCTCCTTGCACCCAATATCCCTGCGATGGCCAAACTCTGACAACTCTGAAGCGCCATTTGCCATTTCAGCGCTCTGATGGTAAGTGAAATATGCACAATTTCCGTTTGCCATTTCAACGCGCGGGACAGGGGCGTTAGAGGTGGAAGGAGACACCGGCAGAGTTCGAGGAGGATATGAGGTAGCAATGTTGTTAGCAAATGTAAAATACAGTTAACACAGTGTGTCTGTACCGTCTGTACGTGTGCCATACATAAATGAATGAAAAGGCCATTCGGTTAACAGGATGTAAAGGCAAAAATAAAAAGAAAGAAACAAGAAAGCGACTTCCAAGGAGCGAAGGAAGGCAGAGGAACAGTAAAAGTTGCCATCAGTCGCTTTCAATAGCCATTAAGGTGGCGGCCTTTCCCACCCACCCGCTTTTCCAAACCTCTGAATGGAAATGCACTTCTAATGGCCATTCGAAGCGGACAAAGTTATGTTCACTGCATTTGTTATATATACCAGGAGACTTACTAGCTGGCTTTTCTTTTATTTCCCTGTTCAACAAGCTCAGCAGCACGGGTTTTCCGCACATGCACCTCTGAGTGTGCTGTGCCGTGTGTGTGTTTGGGAAAGTGAATGTGATTTGCATGGGTTTAACAAATTGAAGTTGTTGCGGAATGGTGTACAACAGTCATGGCTTTCAGCGAGTTCAAACAAAAATTGTTGGTCAGGGAATACGGAAGTGGAAGTGGTTTTCCATTGCATTTATTGCGGGTTTCACGCGGGATTATTGACTTAAATAATAGTTTAAACTTTAAAGGATTTTATTTTGGATTTGGTTTTAAGTTAAATAAATAAAATAAGGTTTACTGTTTGACAATTGACAAATTTGTGCGTTTAATAAGAGCTAAAAAGCCTTAAAATGCTGGTTGTTTGATAAATTTATATGCTTTTAAAAGAAATAAAGCATAAACATATTTATCTTTAAAAAAAATAAATATAAGTATTTTTATAGAAAAATATATAAAGTACAGAGAAATAGACACTTAATTTAAGGATATTTAAATCAAACAAACATAAGATACTCTTAGCAAGAATATTTCACGATAAATGTATGGAAGCCTTATTTTTAATAGTTTTAAAACTTGGAAAAATTTAAAACTTGTAACCAATCATCTCCGGAATAATTATTTTGATAAAAATCGCAGAAAGTGTGATTTGGAAAAACCCCAAAAGTTTTCTTTTTGTTTTAGATTCTTAACCACTTTTCGGTCAGTTTTCACTTCTTGTGGCCTCTAACCCCGCGTAACACTTTATTGGTCGAATCCTTAAATGGGCCAGAATTTCATTTCGGATTGCTGGAAAATGTAATGTGGAAACTTTGAAGGATTTCATTCGCCTTCGACGGTGGCAAAGTTGCAAGTAAATTTTTACTTTTATGATGAACTTTTGACTGGCTGCTTGTTGGTTTGTTTCGCGCTGCGTTTTTCTTTGGCTGGGGAAAAACTTTTGTGCTGCTGCTGCTGCTGCTGCTGCTCGCCGGTTGTTTGCATTGTGTGCTGCTGTTTTTGTTTTGTTTGTTTTCAGAACACTGAGTGTTCCCCGTTTTGCTTTTCACTGTTTGCTCTGCCGGGAAACTCTCCAGCGAATAGCCCAGGGCAACGCATTGAGCAGCAACAAAACGTTTCGCTGTCACGCGTAAAATATATTCGCCATAAATTTCACCCGCTCATTGCGTGCAACGTGACTTTAAGGAGCAGAGAAAACTGCAAAGCTTCTGTTTCTTGAGCGTATTTTGCACAGGAAAATTAAAATGATTCTCCTGCACGTGGGTGAGGTTTTTTTTACTGTGTAGTTGAAATTGATTTGAAAATGATTTAAACATTAATTAAAATTGAGATAAAATATAAGGTAAGTACAGAAAAGAAAGCCATCAGAGAAGACTGCAAAGCTTACGTTTTTAATGCGTTTTTTTTGTCCAGGATTCGCTTGGAAAACTAAATGGATTATCTTGCAGGTGGGTGAAGTTTTATATTATAATATAATAACATATGTATATACTTGAAAATTAATTAAAAGTTAATTCAATTTGAAATAAAAGAATGAATAAATACTAAAAAAAGAGCCAAATATTAAAGTTATTGTTGCAAATAAATTGAAATATCTCGGAGGGCTTAATGTATCCAGCAAGAGTTAAGAGAAGCCTTTAATTATAAATAAATATAACATTATATTAAGCATTACATTTTATTTTATCTAAAATATCATCTGGCACTTGCGAGAAAAATTATGGCTTGACAGATAATTTATAATAAATAACTTTCAGCTTGTTTAAAGATTGTTTGTATTTTAAATGGAATTGCATGATTTTAGCAAACACAAAATAATTAAGCCACTTGGAAAAACTAATATAAATAGTAATAGCTTTTTATTATTTATTATTCTAAAGATTCATGTTTCAATGTCAGTTAAAATTCATTTCAAAGAATTAGGCAAATAACTTTATTTAATTTCCTTTGAATTCATTATAAATAAAGTTGAATTATAATTATTATAATGATTTTTTAAAAACTGTATACTGATCAAACATTGTTTCTAAAAAAGTTTTAAAACCTTAAAACATTTTATAAACCTAAAAAAAAACCAGTAAAGCATTCCAACATAAATACAAATTCCAGAAATTTCCCCTCTAGCCAGGCCCAACTGTATGCCGGCTATTTCTCTGCAAAAGCATTTTTGGCAACAAGTTTATGTTTTGTTTCTTTTTTTTCTCGCGGGTCTGGCTGTTTGTTTTATGCTTTTTAATATGGCGACTGCGGTGCTCGTAAATTTACGCAGCAAAATTGTTGAAAACGAAGGGAAAACGGTAGAAGCCGGCGGAGACTTGTTGTGACACTCTAGCTTAGGGTGAACCCGCTGTGCTATGTGACAAGCAAACCGGGAGTCCGTCACCCCAATGGAGCAACTCAGCTGGCAACCCAACTCCCAGCCAGTTTTATTCACTTTATGACAATTTCTGTATGGCAGCCTCCTCAGGCATCTGCGAAATTGTTGCTCTTCTCTCTTACATTGTTTGGCGTTGTTTCTTATGTTTAATGTTTGCCCAACCTTTGACATTGAAGCAAAGGAATTGCAGTCCCTGGTTTTATACATTTTTTCTTCTTGGGAAAACCCACACACTTGAAATTTTATGAGTGATTTAAGGCGGAAAATTGTGTGAATATATATGGTTGGATATGTGTGAAATTGAATCGGGGAAGGTGAAGGAAATATAAAATGGAAATTGGAGAAATTGTTTGACATTTTATAACCATACATAAATTATACGAAAGCATGTTTATTTTTTATTTCTACGTCTTCTATAAATTTACTTTCTACTTTCTATTAAAGTAAAGTTGCAGAAATAAGCTAAAGATTGTGGAATTTTTTGGTTTCAATGTTAAAAACAGGTTCAACCTGTACAGATTTTTATACCCTTGCAGGGTATTATAATTTTAGTCAGAAGTTTGCAACGCAGTAAAGGA
>JAEIHY010012022.1:0-20053 GCA_018904565.1 Drosophila tsacasi
GACAAAAAATATCAAATAAAAATATTGCTATTTCGATATTTGGGCAAACAAAAATTCGTGTTATAAATATATCGTCTTTAGAAAAATATCGATATATTGATATTTTGACATATCAACAACCCTACTCTATTGTCGTCGCTGAAAAAGAATTTCAGAAGAATTTATTTGTAAATTTCCATAGAAAATCGCGGGATTATTTACGTCCAGATATCGCCTAAATGTTTGAAAACACGTAGCGAGTGTTTATTTAAATAGGATAGTTGAAACTGGGTGAGTTTTGTGGCGTTAAATGGCGTTTCAAAAACACGGCCACACGATGCCAGGCAGCAGGCGTATATAAAATGGAAAATATTGATGTGCCTGGTGGGTGCAAAAAAGAAAGTGTAGAGAAATTTTCGTTGCACTCAGAATGTTGTTTATTTCTCTCCCCTGCTCCTGATCCCGCTCTCCCATGCGAATTGTTTAAATTAAAGGACCCTCCCTTTGTGAAGCCCATTGATTATCTATTCTTTAATTTTAGCTAATTTCCCATTGCGATCTGTGTGTGCATTAACAAAAAAGCGCGCCATTATCTTAGTGCTATGACGTAGCCATCGGGGGCCACGAATTCAAGTGTAATTTTTTTTCGCAATTGTTTATATGGCGTGCATAATGCCTTGCTTCGCCGTGTGAGTGCAGCGTGCGTTAGTGTGTGCGAGTGCAGCAAATAATTTTGTATATTTTTTATTCCCGCTTGTGGCGGTGTGCGCATACGCTTAGGTACACGCTCGTCAAAACATATACACATAACCCAGCCGAAGCGAAGGCGACGGCAGAAAATCTCTATTCTTTTGCAATTTGTTTTGATTTCTCATTCGTGCGACGGAGCGAGCAGAGCGGACTTTGTTGTCATGCTCTCTCAACGGCTCTGCTCTCTCGCTCTCTCTTTCGCCATGGGCGACGCCTCTCTCAGGCTGCTTTTAAAAGCGGGGGCGGCCACTTTTAATATTTCTGGTGACAGTATGTTTTAGCTATTTTCGGGTATATTGCCAATTATTTTACCGTAAATCCGTGGGCCCCCATGATCCCCACGCATAATTCCGTCCGCGCTGAGCGACCCCCGATCTCGCTCCGCTGAGTGTTTGTTCTCGACTAACGGCAGTTATATAGGTGGTTGTTTCCTTTTCTCCGATTGCGACGCCCGCTCACTTTATTATCTGCTGTGCTAGACATGTTGAGCTAGCTGTTTTTCGGCTAGAATTAGCTTTACTTTATTTTCGCGCAAAATTGTGCTTAAAAATACAACGAAACTACATATATACAAATATATTTGAATAAATGTTCACCATCTTATATATGCTATAGTATCGATGATGGGTACATACATATTTATGCTTTTTAAAAATGATTGCAATTGAAACCCAAAGTAGGAAAACATATGTGGGATGCAAAAACAAATTTATGTTATTCTTTGGATACAGATGTGACTATTTTCCCGCTGTATTGAATAAATCTCTGTCAGCACTGCCCCGATTATTATTCGCTCCTTACTTCTCTCTTTCTCATCTCCTCGCTTGCCTCTCCCAATCAGACGCTCTCAGCGCTCCGCTTCTCTCTTTTCCGATTGTAAACATTTGTTTTTGTTTACTTCTCTCTTTTGCAGATAGATTAATCCAGCATGGCAGCCAACAACAATAGCAATATGCACAACCTGGTCCCGGGAACGGGAGCGCCGGCCATGGCGTCTTCGGTGATTGCGTCGACCGGAACGCCCGGTATGGGCTCCTCGCCGGTGCCCTTGGCCACCGCCTCTTCCTCATCCGCCAGCGCCGCAGCGCAGAGTGCCTGGGATCAGCTGACAGCGAGCGCCTCCAATAACATAGCCCCCTCTCCGACAGCCGGAGCGCCCACTGTCACCGGACCCATAATCGGGGATTCGTTGCAGGGCAGCGGAGCGGGCAGCTCACCGGTGCCGAGTTGCTCCTCCCCATCGACGCCGACGAAAACACACGCTCCCTCGCCGCTGGAGAGCATGGCACACACGCCCCAAGGGCCCCCGACACTGGGACCCGGCGGCTACGGCGAGGAGCTCACCGCCGAGCTCGTAAACCAGGGCTGGCGCAAGTTCTGGTCCAAACGGGAAAACAGGCCGTACTACTGGAACAAGGTCACCGGCGAGTCGTTGTGGGAGATGCCCGGCAACAGGCCGTTCGATCCTCTCACCGATCCACTGGGCATCTGCCATGCCGGCGGGGCCACGCCCATGACCCCCAACATGCATCAGCAACACCAGCATCAGCAGCAGCAACAACAGCAGCAGCATCATCACCACCACCACCATCACCTGAAGCGCCGGCCCTCGGACGACATGCACATCCATCCCAATCAGCAGCACCATGTGGGCGGCGGGCCGCCGATGAAGAAATTCGTACTGGCTGGACCCTGGGACCTGGAGGTGTGCACTAATGCCGTGATTGTCGAACGTCCGCCCACCCTGCTGCCGCAGCCGCACCCGGAGGTGGAGGCCCTAAGAGCTGCCTTTAGCATGAAGTTACTAAAGACCTACGAGGATCTGTGCATGCGGCGAGAGAATATAAAGGCGCCGCGAGACTCGTTCAATCGATGGCTGATGGAACGCAAGGTCATAGACACCGGCTGCGATCCGCTGCTGCCCAGCAGCTGTCTGCCCGAGATCTCCAGCTCCATGTACCGCGAGATCATGTCCGATATACCCATCAAGATTGTGAAGCCCAAGTTTACGGGGGACGCAAGAAAGCAGCTCTCTCGGTACGCCGAGGCAGCTAAGCAGATCATCGAATCCCGTTCGGCGCCGGCTGAATCCAAGAAGGTGGTTAAATGGAATGTGGAGGACACGTTTCAGTGGCTAAGACGCACCGTGGGAGCTAGCTACGAGGATTTCCAGGATCGACTGGCTCACTTGAAGCGCCAATGTGAGCCCCATTTGGTGGAAACGGTGAAGAGTTCCGTGGAGACATTGTGCGTCAAGATCTATCACCTGTCGGCGGATCACGCTCGGAAGATCAGGGAGCGACACCTGCAGCTGCTCAAGGAGCACGGAATACCGGAGCCCACGCCTCCGCCGCCGCCGCCCCACTTGAAGAAGGTGTGGTGCTATCCCATACAGTTTGCCGTCCCATCGCCACGGATGCCGGCGATCGAGTATCTGCAGGATCGCGACCACATGATCATCAAGTACACGCCCGCCACGATCAATCAGCCGGATGCGCAGTACATCAACCTGACGTATCTGCAGAAGCTGGAGCAATTGTACCGGCACAACTGCTTCGACGACAAGAAGTTCGATCTGTTCATCGGGCGGGTGTGGTGCCTGCTGAAGCGGTATCAGACCTTCCTGGGCAATGCCCTCAACTCCTCCCAGGAGGCGGAGCTCACACAGGCGGCCCTGCCAGTGCCCGTCTTTGAGTGCCTGCATCGGCACTTTGGTGTCAGCTTCGAGTGCTTTGCCTCGCCATTCAATTCCTATTTCCGCCAGTACTGTTCGGCGTTTGCCGACACGGATGCCTACTTCGGTTCCAGGGGGTGAGTGTTAAGTATATTTAAATAGAGCCTTAACTGAGTTCTGAATAATTCCAGGCCCTTCCTGGACTTTAAGCCCGTCTCTGGGTCTTTCCAAGTGAATCCGCCGCACTGCGAGGAGTTAATGGATGCCTCCTTGCTGCACATCGACAAACTGCTCACCGATACCATGGAGCCCTTGAGGTAAAAGTGATTATTCTGTATAAAATCCCTTTTTTTTAATGTGTGTTTAATCCACCCCCAGCTTTATTGTCTTTCTGCCGGAGTGGAAGAGCATATCCAAGCTGGACGAGAGCATGTACAAGCGTCGTTCCATGGTGGTCCTGGGCATGGCTCACGAGTACAGGCATGGCTACCAGCACATGATGCAAAAGTGAGTATCTGAGTTTGTAAACACACACTTTTCGTACTTCATATTCAACTCCGTATCTTCTTACAGATCCGAAGTGCTGATCAAGTGCATGCAGGGCACCCAGGTTGTGTGGCTGCAAAACAGCGCCGGTTATGCGCGATGGGGTCCCAACGAGATACGCGTTGAGGCTCTGCGCGAAGCTTTTCGCCCGCAGCGCGATAGAGAGCGTGAACGAGCCGCCGTGGCAGCCGCTGCCTCTGGCGTAAACCCCAGCCAGCAGCAATCGCAGCCAGTGGCTACCACGCCTCCCTCCGCCGCATCATCGGTGTCCCCCATAACAACCGCCTCCAGTACGAACAGCAACAGCCCATCCGCAGCTATTACAACGAGCAGTCCCATACCGGCGGGCTCCACTTCCGCCACCCTGTCGCCTCTGTCTCCGCACACGCCCACCAGCAATCCGCCGCCCCAGTTCCCGCTGACCATTAGCAACACGAGCAGCAGCAGCAACCTGGTGGCTGCCTCGCCCACAATGAGTGTGCAAAGCGACTGCTCCTCACCCTCGTCCTCGACCATGTCGTTATCGCCGGCTCCAGCTTCGGGTGGCTATCCGGACGGAGGGACTTCGGCCACATCGGCGGCGGTGAGCATTACGGCCACTGCGAGCACTTCGTCGGCTGCCGGTTCAGCCGGCTCAGCTTTTGGCCAGGCCAATAGCATCAGTAGTTCCGCCTCGACGCAGGCGGTCATTAATTCAGCCGTCTAAAGGGGATATCGTTACCCTGGGGATGGGGATCCTTCTGCAATCCATTCATCGTGGTTCTATTTTTTTCAAAAGCAATTTGTGCACTTTGGTCTTAAGCACCTCTGCCACACATTGTGTCCACCTTCTGTTAGCATAATTTAGAGATATATACGAGCCAGCCGATGTGGGGTCAATGTATATCAACAGCGGCAAATGCATGTTTCAGTATATCGTAGAATGAGTGAGGAATGTGGTATATGAATCTAGGTTTGAGAATGCGGAAGACAAAGCAATATCTTTTTACAAAAAATTGTTTTATATATATTTTTTTTTTAACCTGCAGTTTTCTGCACATTTACACCTTGTTATACTTAAAATTTTGTTTTCAAATTTACTTTTATTTCGAAACATGAATCTAGGTTTGAGAATGCTAAAGACAACGCAATATCTTTGTTAAAATACTGGTTTTATATATATTTTTTTAAACTGCAGTTTTCTGCACATTTACACCTTGTTATACTTTAAATTTTGTTTTCAAATTTACATTTATAACGAAATATCTTTGTTAAAATGTTTTTTTTTTTAATTGCAGTTTTTGCACATTTACACCTTGTTATACTTTAAATTTTGTTTTCAATTTGGCCGTCATTAATTGTGCTCTCGGGAAACTTGGTAATTACTAATTAGCAATTACATTTATTCCGAACCATTTACAATTTCTTGTTACACAATTTGTTTTGCTTAAAGATCTTGTTTTCAAGTCTAAGCATTTGCATTAGCAATTTCATTTATTTCGAAACATTTACAATATCTTGTTAAAAAATTGTTATTTGCCTAAAGATCTTGTTTTCAAGTCTAAGCATTTGCTGCTGATACGTATATATATTGCCCCCAATCGCAATGTTAAAATTAATTGTAAATATGTTATGTTTAAGTTGAAATAGATGATAAATCTCGGCCAGGCCGCTGTAACCACGTGTTTACCCCACAAAAAAAAAAAAAGGAAAGCAAGATGGGCCCATCAAACACCCAGCAAAAGCCTCGTTTAGCTAATGCTAAAGCATACTTAGTATGGGCAAAGGACCTTAAATTAATAAGATTAATAAGAATTTGGAAGCAATTCTGGTCAAGCAACACTGGGAGTGTAAAGGAATTTGGTGGCGTTACCGATCTTATCTTATTTTAAGGTCTTTTGCGAGGGTTTTTGGATATGGCAAATCCTGTTCTCCATCCTTGTTTTCCACTTCCCAAAACAGAAAATATTAAAAAAATAAAAACCACACATTTTTCAAACGAACTCTGAATGATTAAAAGCCCTTAACAATCTTTTGTGAGACTATTAACTTACTAGGATATATACAATATATATATAATATTTACTTTAAACAAATTATGGCAATTATTTGAATACTATCGTAAATTATCGTATGTACAAAATCGATAAACATCTAACATAAGTAGTGAAGCAAATTCAAATAAAATCGATGAAAGCGAAATACGGAAAGCGCAGAGAACCAAATTTGTTAAAAAAGAAAACAAAACAAAACATCATAACTACGCACCGCACAATAAAAATAAAAAGTAAATACAAATAAAAGTATAAATAAACTTAAGAACCCTCACCTCAATGTGTGTGTTTGAAGTTCTTCAAGGAGTTTTTAAACCGATTTTCCAATTTACAAACTCTTTAAAGAACTCCGCTCTGGAGGATGAGTTCTTAAACCAAAACTAAAGGGAATTTAGCCAATTTATAGAAAGTAGCACTCGGCAAAAAAACAAAATTTTTAGCAACCAATTAAACGTCTAAGTCAAAATTTAATAAAACTAAAAACTAAATGCTATCCCCCACCACCAACCCCGTATGTATCGATACAAGAACTAAGAACACACAAAAAAGAAGCATTTTTGCGCTTAATTAAACAGTTTCTTTCAATTCAAAACCTGTTATTATGTAAACATTTTTTATTATATTATATTCTCCTCTATATATATATATATATATAGACTTCGTATCGCATAAGTGTGTGTGTAAATGTGAGTGTGTTTGTATGTAATTTTTGGATATGGATTAGCTGCTGTTGACTATAAAGAATACTTAAATGCTATAAAAACGCAAAGCAAAAAACACAAAAAGTCTCGAAGGCATTTAAGGGAAAAACTCAATTTACAACCGCCAATTATATACTACAAATATGTATATAGTAAATCTCTATAGCCAGCATCCTCGTCGTCCTCGTCCCTTGGATTGCATTCACATAATCTCTAGGCTGGAGTCACTGTTCTTGGTGACCACCTCGGTCTCCGAAGATCCCGAACCGGAGCCAGCATCTTCCTCGCCCTTCTCGTTGTCGTCCGACTGGCTGTGCCGATGGTGGTGATGATGCGGAGAGCCTGCCAACTGCCAGGCGGGAATGGATGGCACTGTGATCGGGGCCACCGGGCCGGCAAACTGCTTTCGGTTCAAAAGCAGTCCCTTGATGGCATCCAAATCGCTTCGGAAATTGCTAAATTCGCGGTTCAGCTGCTGGGCGTGATCCCGCTGCTGGCTAGTGATCAACTCCTTAACAGCCGAGATCTCCTTGTTAAGGTCGTTGGTACGCGTTTCCACCTTCTTGTCTAGGTTATCCAGGACCTCGTCTACGGGCTTCTTTTTGGGCTTGCCAAACAGGTAGGGAGCAATGTATTTCTGGGATGTATATGGGGAAATAATAATAATATTTTAAAATATTATATATTCTCCAATAGCACACAATTTTAAGTTCTTTTAGAGCAACTCTAATATGTTTCAATAAAGAATTAGTTTTTGCGTTGGCTTTATATAAAGCTCTAAGGTAAGTTAAAACGCGATTGCTTTTGTTTTACTCTCTTCAAATTTGTTAAACAAATGCATGCTTCCCTAAACAGATGTTTAAAATATAAACTCACCTTCCAAAACAGGTAGACCGCATACACCACTCCGCTGAACAGGGCCGCCGAATGGATTATCTCCCGGATCCGGCCCAAGACGGTTGGCTGCGGTTGCAGCGCCTGTAGCTGGGACCCAATGCTGATCACTGTGCTGGGACTCGCGTTGGGGTTATTCGGATCTTGGGTGAAGACGCCGGCACGCTCGCAGGCCAGCTGGATTTCGTGGGCCGTGAGACCTTTGGACCGGAGGAACTGCTGCTTCTGGATAAGTGTCGTGTGGCGTACCTTGGTGTTCTGTAGAAAGCTGACTGCAGTCGTTATCTGCGGGTGTAAAGTCGGATTAGAGATTAGACGAAAAACAGCGAGGGGGTTACGGCATTACCAGTGATTCGCGGGGTAGCTGTTCGGCGGCTCCGGCCTCGAAATCCTGCTGCAGCGAGGTCGCACTGGCCATGATGGTGGTGTCCCCTGTGTCCGTATTGTTGCTGGACATCCGTATATCAACTCTTAATTCAATCTTGTCGAAGCTATCCACACACGAAAACGGAACGACTTCCGATTTCAGTCGCAATTCAATCGTCGTCGCAAAGTTGAGCACAAACAAGAGTATGACCAGTCACGGTTTGGAAGCTAAAATACCAAAGTCGTCAGGGCCTTCTGTGACGTCAGAAACTACAATTATGAATAGTCTCTTAATATGTATTTAGGGGACTCCCGACAAGAGTAAGTGTGGTTATTCCGCAATCTTCTCTGGTCTCTGAAAACATCAGATATTAACGTGGCATTTGGTACATATATATTTTGTCAGTTCCAGAATAAACGCGGTTACTATTAAAATATTTATGTATTTTAGGAAATGAATACATTGAAGGACATCCAAAATGCCTACGATGCAAGGATAGTCGATCACCAAGAAGTGATTCATCATTCTCTCTCTCTATCCAACTCTCTCTGTCTCTATCTATCTATCTCGCTATCTCTCTCCATATATGTATCTCTCTCTCTCTTTTTCTCTCGATCTATCTCTCTCTCTCTTGGTCAATTTCTCACACTTATAAATAGAGGCGTCTCGCCGCAGCAGCCTCAGTTTTTCCGCGGCTTTCCACCCGTTCACAACAGTGCTAATAATCGTGTAAAAAAATTAAGAACCGGATACCGTGCTTTAATTATTAATAATGGACGGAGTACCCTCCCTATTGTGTACCTTGCGTCACCTCATTATTCTCATTATTCGTTAAAAGGTACTAACGCGTTTTGGAAATCCAGAACGCAACAGCCGCCCACCTGCAGCTGCTTTTCCTCACTTTTAGTTGGTTTTTCCGGGAGACAAACGAATCTTTTCCGATAGAACAATGGACACCCTCAAGGGAATGCTGAAGGCGTACGAGGCGTGGGTGGCCAAGAACCCGGACGTGGTGGGCGACTTCGAAACTACGGCCAAATGGGTGTCCTACTTTATAGCAGGTATGTTGTTACCCATAAATCTGGATGTGTCTGATCAGCAAGTTTCTCCTGTTTCCAGGACGCATATCCTCTTCGAATGTGCTGAGCGAGCTGGTCTATACTTTGTCCAATATGCTCGTGTTCTACAACGATCGGATCATCCAAAGGGCACGCAATACCGGCGAAAATTCGGTGGTACGACTGCAATCGAAACTTTGCTACCGTCTAAAGGTCACGCTGACGACGCTCGAGTACAGCGAGGTCTTCATCGAGATATCGGCGCGCCGGCTGTTCGGCCAGACCGGGAAGTGGCTGGTGATAGCACTAATACAGGCCTTCAAGGCGGCCGGACGTTGGTTTATCTTGAAGCACTCCACCTCGGATATTATCACCTCGCCGCCCATCGCCTCGCTGAATCGCCGGGCTCTGTCTAAGCAGAGCAAAGCTGCGGACGAGGCGCCGACCAGCGATCCAGTCCTGCAGTCCCAGCACTCCATAACCTTCCAGCTGAAGCGTTCCGGCCGCGTCATTCGCAAAGTGGAAGGCGCTCCGCCGCTTCAGTATCGGGACTTCAAGCTGCATGTGGACAATAATGAGGCTGTGAAGACACAGATACCACGGGAACTGCTGCGCGCCGAGTACCTGTATATATCGAAGCCCCTTATCCACCTGGCCGCAATGGGCCTGTTCGGACAGCGCAGCTGGAAGCAGTATATGGTGGCGTTGTCTGTGGACCTATACAGCATCCATCTGTACCGCCAGCACCGGCACCTGATGTCCAAGCAACAGAAGCTGGAGCTGAGCCGGCGCTGCATTAATATTATGTACTTCCTGGTCCGTTCCCCGTTCTACGATAGTTTCACCAAATCGAGGCTGGAACGGCTCCTGGACTTTGTGGCGCGAACCGTGCCAATTACGAAAATGGTGGCCGGACCCATTAAGGATTACATTCCGACGTGGCAAAACACTTACTTCTACCTGTGGTCCACCTAGGGACTGCCCAGGGATAGAGCGAGAGTATTGCCCTTAGTGTTAAGTTTTAAAGTTACGGGTGTACAGTGATGGGGTTGGCATAAGCCCTGGACGATTAATTATTAATGAATATACATTTTTTATGAAATAGAATATAGAAGCGCATCTTTAAATTATGTCGGGGATTTCATAGAAATCACTGTGGAATTTGAATGAACTCAAAAATTATACATTTTGATACATTACCAA
Organism: Drosophila tsacasi; assembly: GCA_018904565.1. Classification (NCBI taxonomy): domain Eukaryota; kingdom Metazoa; phylum Arthropoda; class Insecta; order Diptera; family Drosophilidae; genus Drosophila; species Drosophila tsacasi. Next base: position 10,206 of record JAEIHY010012022.1, read on the forward strand.
ACTCAAAACTGGATTTAATTTTAGCTTCATTTTAAAATGATTTTCCATCTCCGTGTAGTTTTATATCTCTGTTGAATAAATTGTTTTGATATATTTAATCAGAAATCTGAAAATCTTTCGACATTTCTAGAGCAGAACTACAAAATGTAAAAATTTTAACGAAATCAATTAAATCTTTTTTGTGATAAATCCAACGAAAATTACTCTTTATTGAAGTAGTAATCTGCTATTTTTATATTTTAAAATTTGTTATACTTCTAAGAATGTTTAATTTTCCATTGCCCTACAAAGATTATTGCCAAATTTGTTGCCCTTCCACCAGGCTACACCAAGTACTACCGGTCGCTTTAACCGGATTCTACTGCATTTTAAAAAATCCCTTTTTCATTTATTAGAGGGCATTTATTATTTGGTTCGTCAATATAAGATTGATGAAATGTCAAACATTTCAATAGCATCTCCCAATGTGAGGAAATTTAAAATCATTTATGGAAAATAGGAAACTGATGGAATGTTTTGCAAAAAGTTAAACTACGAGGCGAGGGCTATGTAAAAAGTAGCGTTCCCTATATTTTTTCGACTGTACAACATGATTTATTAATGTATTATTATACATCATTGAAAAGGTCTATTCATTACCTATTTTTCAACTTAATCACCTTCTTTGTCAATACATTTCTTGAGCCTCATAATTCACTTTTGGTAGCCCGACTCGAAGAACTCCACCGCCAGCCAGTTAAGGTAGCTGACGAGATCCTGAACGTCTTTTCGGCCGCTGTCAAATTCTCTAATCAACAAACGGACTTATTGAACCGAAATGCAGTTTTTCCCGCACACTATAGTCAATTCTCGATATATATATGTCGATGTTCACAGGTTTCATCGATTTCGCAATGAAAAAACGTAAAATAGATCGGATTTCGCTCTTGGCGGAAGGAGCGATCGGAGGATCGATTTCAATCAATCCCGGCACTGAGCGTTGCAGAAACTGGCAGATCATGGCACGTATAGAGAGTAGGAGGACTGAGCTCCACGACGGTGCTGTCAAAAGTTGCGTAGCACCTCTCCTTGCGAAGCTATCGCAGTGGGAAAGGTACTTGTTACATAGCTCTCGTATTTGTACACAGATTACATTCCACTTTCTTAAGCAGTCCAAACAGTATTCCCTGAAGTTAAAATGAAAGAAAAACACAATGATGGGTTTGAATGGTTTGGTTGTATGGCTTTTTAAATGATATTTTGAACAATATTTTTACACATACAATTAAACGAAAGTTTTGCACTTACATTGCTAATCTATACATAACAATTAATCGTAATCGAAATCTTAATTGGCTAAAAACACATGCTCTTGATCTTGATCCGCCGAATCAGAACTTGAGACTGAAGCCCGGTCCCATGGCCAGTTGGCGTTGCGTTAGGCCAGCATTAAGTACGAATCCGGTGCTGGCCGACGATCCACCACCACCACCACCACCGCCGGCTCCGTGGCTCTTCTTGTTCCCGGTAATAATGCCGGATGAGAGCTTGTTACCCGTGCCCACGGCGACGGGTTCGTCGCGGCCCAACTGCTTGAACTGCGAGCCACCGGAAGGCGGTTTGGGCGACGAGGCCTGGGCCTTGCGTGCGCCCAGCTCGCTCTTCGCCGGCCAAGTGGGGAACATGGAGGGATGGATGGGCAGAGGCAGCTCCTGGAAGTACTCGTGCTTGTGGGCCGCATCGGCCGTCAGTCTTTGTTTCGGGTCGTAGGTCAGCAGACCCTGCAGCAGCGAGAGCCCCAACTCCGAGGTCTTCTCCTGGAAGTGCTTCCGCAACTGCGAGACGGGATATTCGGTAAACTGTGAGTTCTGCGACAGCATATTCTTCACGGCGGGCAACTCTGTGTATCCGGGCCAGATTTTCTCATTGGGTGTGCCCAGTTCCTGGAATTGGATAAAGAAAACATTGAATTAATATAGTTTATTCCAAGAAGGAAAGAACAGAGAAAGTGTGTTACTTATCGTTTGTTTTTATATTAATATTCTCACCTTGAATATCCTGTTCAGCTCATCGATCTCCGACTTTCCGGGGAACAGCGGCAACATTTGCAGGAATTCGGCGAAAATGCAGCCCACCGACCAGACGTCGATGGGCGTGGAGTAGACGGGCGAGCAGAGGAGCAGTTCGGGAGCGCGGTACCACAGGGTGACCACCAGCGAGGTGTACTTCTTGATCGGCGAGCCGTACTCGCGCGCCAGGCCAAAGTCGCCCACCTTGAGGATGCCCTTGTGGGAGAGCAGGAGATTGGAGGTCTTCAGGTCCCGATGCAAAATCCAGTTGTCGTGAAGATGCGCCACCGCCAGCAGCAGTTGCTGCGTCAGGCACTTCACCTCGCCCGGGAAGAAGCTCTGCTTGCGGTTCTTCATTGTCTCCATCAGCGACTTGAGGTCGTGCTCCACGTAGTCCATCACAATGAAGATCTTGTCCATGTTGGAACCCACCACGATCTCGCGCACAGTGACAATATTCTGATGCTGACCCTTGAGCAGGGTGTTGATCTCCCTGAGCGACGTGATGGGAAAGCCCTCCTTCTCCTTCTCCATCTTCAGGCGCTTGAGAGCCACAATTTCGTTGGTTCGCTTGTCCTTGGCGCGATAGACAACGCCGTAGGTGCCCTCCTCGATGCGATTCAGGCACTGGAATTCCTCCACGGAGCGGCAGCCCTGCACGCCGGGATAATAGTTGGGCAGCGGCACACCTTTGTCATCGCAAGGCGGCTGCTCCTCGAGAAGCGGCTTCTGCGGTCTGTCCTTGAGTTTGTCCTCCGGTTTCTCTTCCACCTGCTGCTGAGCCATTCCGCGCTCCTCGCTTCGCGTGCTACTGCTGGGCGAAGCATCGTCGTCTCGTCGATCCTCCTCGTCTTCGTCCTCAAGGCTGCTCCTACTCCGGGAACGAGATCTGGAGCGACTGCTGCGACTGGACTGGGAGCTGCTTCGCTTGGAGCTGGCGGATCTCGAACGCTGGCGCAGTTTGGGTGACTTGTAAAGCTCTCCAACGCTGAGCGGACTGTCGGGCAGAGGCAAGTCATCATCGTCGTCGTTCTCGCCCTGCGGCTTGGATTTTCGCTTGCTCTTCTTCTTGCTGACGTAGCTCTCCTCACTGCCCGATTCGCTGGCACTCTCTGCAGTCTCTTCCTCCGCGTTAGAGTCGCTCTCCTCGCTTTCATCCTCCTCATCGTCGTCGTCTTCGTCTGGTATAACCTCAACCTCCTCCTCCTCCCGCCGCTTCTTGTGCTTCAGTTCCCGCTCGTAGCTCTCCTCCGTCTTGGACTTCCGTTTGACAACATTCAAGCCGGCTGTTACGCTGGCGGCCACAGTCGCTGGACTCAGGGCATCACTGTGGTCGTTCCGCTCGCGAAGCAGTTCCCGGCGCGCCTCCAACTCCTCACGGGCGGTCTGCTTCCGCTGTCTGCTGTCGCGCTCGGCTGCCAGGAGCTTTTCCCTGCGGGCCAACAACTCCGGATCCTCGGGCTCCTTCCTCCGACTCGTCTCCACCTCCTCGCGCCACTTGCTGCGATGCGATTTGTGCTGGTGCTGATGTGGCTGCTGCTCCTGCTCGGGACTGTCCAGCAGCTCGATTACGGATTCGCGTCTGCTCTGCTTGTGCCTGCTTCGTTCCGTCCGCTCCCGCTGCTCTTTCCGACCGCTTTCCGCTCTCCGTTCACTCCTTTCGCCACGATGCTCGTAGTTTTCCTCCGTTTCGTAGTCCTTAACGAAGTTATGCCGCTTTTTTATGAGCCGAGATCGCAGGTCCTGCTCCAGGCTCTCCGCATCATTGCTCTCAGCGTATTTACCGCCTCGCCGCGGTGGCTGCGGCTCCTCCATGGGGTAGTCGGCGTGCCGACTACTCGAGTGATAGCCAGACGGATAGGAATGGTAGTCGCCTCCTCCACGGGCAGCCCCTCTGCCTCCTCCTCCTCCGCTTAAATGCTGGTGATGATGCTGGTGGTGGTGCACAGCGTAGTGACCGGTGGGAGCCTGCGGCAGCGGTTGCTGCTGCTGCGGCGGTGCCTGCTGATAGTGATAGCTGTGGCCCAGGTGGTGTTTCGCATAAGCAGTGGCCCTTTCCCGGTGGTGGTGCTGATGGTAGTGGTCCTCCCTGCCTCGATAATCGTACCGATGATCACCGGGACCGCCGCCGCCTGCTCCCACCACATCGTCGCGCTCCTTGTGCCGCCGCCGTTCACGGGAATGTTTCTTTTTCTCACGTCTGGACCCGGTGCCAGCGTCCCGGCTTGCCTGTGGCGGCTGTATATACAGTGCGTCGGCGTCCGCCTCGTGCTCATCTTCGCCAGCACTAAAATTAAGAAAGAAAGTCACAAATTATGGTGTCATGCTTGGAGAGTGGTTAAGTCCCATCTGCCGATGATTCTGGACCGATGCCTGACGATAGCGACCCGTGACCCTCGACCCAGTTGACCAGGCGCTGCGCTGACCATGTTGCTTGCAGCTTGCTTGTTGGTGCAGTCGTCGGTGCTGTTTCGGATTACATTTTACACTTGCCCTTGGGGGCCTCAATAGCGCGCTAGCTCTGGAATTCTTTCGAGATTAGAGACAGAATCTATGGTGCAGTATATAAGCGGATTATGGTTAAGTTCAGTTCAATTGAAGCAATCGGAGGTCGAAGCTGCTCTGGGGATAGGTTACGGTTTTATCTGAAACCCGGAGCAGCAACGCGTACGGTGAGTTGGGTCGATTATAAGTTAATTTAATATTTAGTTAACTTAAGACAAGGCCATTCTGAGACATAAAACAACCATCATAAAATTGGGAACTAAGGAAATGGCTTTTTGAAATAATTAAAAGTGACTTAAATTCGAGATTAATTGATTTTAAAGTTAAGTTAACTATGGGTTGTGTTATTATGAGTTTTATACGTTTTAAAATCTTTTAAAAACAAGAAAGGTATTAAAAAAGAAATCAGATTTGCCCATTGCCGACTTACCCAAAGATTACTAAGGGCGCTGTTAGTTCCACTTCACTTGGGAAAAGCAGTAAATGCATAAAACATCAATAGTTATCAAGGGAAATATCTCAGAATGGCCATGTTTCGAACAAACAATGTAAATCGACCCACCTTCTTGTTGAGTGCAATCAAATGGTGTGTACTTACCTGTTCATGGATCGATCCTGCTGCTAATTGCGAAACTATTCCGTGGAGCTTAGCTTGGAGCTCTCTGTGAGACGCCCAAGGGCTGTAAAATGCAAACACTTACACGACTCGACTGACTGACTGCGCAACCTGCTGGGAATGGGAGTTATCTTTTCTTTTTTTGAGAGACAGATAGAGAGACACGAAAGACATTGAGACAGGACTTGGAAAGAGGCATTAGCATAGATAGTATACAGTATTGTGTGTGGTTTGAATCAATTGAATTACAGATTTACAATTTACCGCCAGCAGCACACGAGTGTAAGGAGATCTCGGATCTCAATTCTCTCGACTCTCGATTATATCTCGGGTGTGTTCGGTTCTCGGAACACACTTAATTAGCCAGCGGGTCAGAGGCGGGATTTGCGTGCGTGGGTTGGCTCTTGAGAAGAAGATTCGGTCCCATCTGCCGCCATGTGTGGACACTGCTTGGTTTGCGCAGATATAAAACTCGAATATTGCATGTTTTGCTTGCACTTTTTATATTCTTTCGACTTCGATTTCACTTTTATGTTTTTGATTTCTTTTTTTTTTGTTTTAGTTTTTATAATAGCTTTGTTGATTTTTTTTATATTTTTATTATGATTATTATTAGGTATTGTTGTTGGCCATCGCGCGCCTCGGTCATGGGACAAGTACACACTTTTTGGCCTATTTGCAACGAAAAAATTCAAGTCAATTAAATGGTACAAGAAATTCTATAATTTTTAAATCGTCAAAAATTTGTATTTTTTGTATTTTAGGTTTCGATATATAAATTTGTTGTTATTATTGACAAGCGCGAAGGGGATTTTTGGGTTTGCGGGTGGAATAGGATCGTATCGTATCGAGGATATTAAGAATTAGAATGTACAATTCGTTAACTGATAAAGATGATGGGAAAAACATTGTCCAAATCCTGCATACACACATATTTTCTTCGTTCAAAATAATATTATAATCGTTAAAAAAATATATATATATCTTTCATATAATATAAAATAAAATATAATATAATAAAATATTTTCTCAATTTAAATGTTTTCTAGACGTCCTCAAACATTTGTCAAATCGATAAACAGACATTAAGCTGTTATTACATTCAAATTTATACTCTTAAACGGACAAAGGAAAATTGTAGTGTAGTTTGAATTATTTTTAACTTTCTCTTTGTATAAACCTTCAACAACAGTAGTTGAGAACCTGAAAACTTTTATGCAATTATTTTTTGTCGATTTTCAAGAGTTAAGTAAATAATGAAAAGTCCTTTTTAATCCCTCAACCTATTATTTTGACGGTAGCTGTATGCATTTGACGAGAGATGCCAACGAACGGAATTCCCATAAAATCTAGCTACATTTTTGGAGGGAATCCGCCGCGGTGCCAGCTCTCGTCTCTATGTGTAAGCCTCTTTGTGTGTATGCAGCAACAATTTTCCATGAATCGCATATTGAGAATCAAGTCTCGAGTTTTCCCCATGACCCCCCGACCAATACACACCTGTGATAATGTCCGTCGTTGGGGCTCCGGAGCTGCCCGTCCTCGCTGCCAGACGAATTGACCATAATGGAGTAAATATTGTGTCAATTGAACTGCCAATATCACGGGTGCCACTTGCGCTGATTCACGTAATTTTCAGCGAATATAAGCGGCGCTCGCCTCGCTGCTGTTGGGTTTAATCGTTTGGCAGGTGGTCAATCGGCATCTATTTGGATTTTGCTTGGTTTTTCGGTGGTATCACGTATTTCTGCTTCAGGAAAAGTTCTCTTGTCTGCGAGTTGTGGTGAAAATGTGGAAAAAAAACTCAGCGTTTGACAGCGCAAAAGGAAAATGGCGTCGGATTGGCTTGGGGGATGTCAACTTAATTGGAAACGTGCAACAGCTGATGCATCAGCTGCTGTGATGCCGCACATTCCTAACTGCTCAGGCAAAACAATGAATTAATTTGATCGTTTTTGTGTTGCCAAAATACAGATAAGGTTATTTTCTGCTCAACACTTTGATAAATTCAGCGCCCTCTTTGTACAAATACAAATCTTTGATTTTCTTATAATATTACCAAATTTTTGGTATTATCAGCGGAAAATGCGGCGGGCACACTGCGATTATGTTATTGGGAAAGTGAACGTAACAAAATTTAAATTTAAAGCATGTTGCAGCGCCTGTCCGTTAGATTGCCCCTTTGGGGGCGATGTGGCCGACTGGCCTCCACGCTACCCACAAACCAAGCCCAACATGGCGAGGAAGAGGTCAGTGCTACAGTCAAGAGGATTCGCTCGGAACTGGCCGCCGACAAGCAGAAACTGAAGTGGAGGACTCCGATCGGTGACCGCCCTGAGGATTGGAATAGCAAGCTGAAACTGTTCTCCAACTCCGAGCAGACCTCCGACTTCATAGTAATGATGCAGCGGCCCATCGATCTCAGCCCCAGGAGCATGCGTCAATGGTGGGACAACCGGCAGGAACGGATCGAGCGGCACATGCAGCAGTTCATCCCGGAGAGACACAAGATTCTGGGTGCCGAGTTGGCAGCCGCACACTTCATCCTTTATCGCGGTGGCGCTGCCAAGTTCCTCAACGATCCCCGCTGGCATAGGGCCACCGAGGATGGTGAATTCAACCTGCCCAACAAATTTGATCCCGGCTACAAAGTAGAGGCCCTGCGGTGTGACAACATGGTGTTGTATTACGAGGGATTGGAGAACCTACGGTGCCTCGATTCTCTAAAGTTCCTCTCTCTGCACAACGTGAAAACCATCGACGACTGGTGCCTGGATAGGATCTCTGGCGGCGGTTTTTCGCATCTGGAAGTGCTGGACCTCTCGGGCACCGACATCACCACAAATGGACTGGCCTGCCTGTATCGTCTGCCCAGCTTAAAACTGCTAATCCTAGATGATCCCAAGGCAACGTTGGAGCTGGAATTGGCCACGGCCATGTTGGAGGAGGCCATGCCCGCCCTGAAAGTGGTGGGAGCTGATGCTATACACAACCAAAGCTAAAATTTGTTACGTGCAATTGTATAATATAAAAATGTGTTATAATTTTGAAATTGTGGTTTCTCTGAGAGATTTTCCAAGAAGTAACTTTATAAAAACGTTTTTATTTACATTATATATTAATATCCACAATTTTTACTGAAATTTTAAACACAAAATTACCAATGGAGGAAGAATATTAGCTTTGCGTAGGCTTTCCCTTCATATAATTGCCTTTAATGGCTTCGCGCTCCTCGACCGGCGGCAAGTAGGGGACTATTCCCTTGGCTCTGCGATCGCTTCTTACTTTATTCTATTAGAAAATTGGGTTTTGGTTCATTATTCATGTACTTTCATTGAAGAACTCACCCAGAATTCCTTGCAGTTGTTGTAATTGGCGAAATAAACTTCGCACTTTTCGTGATCAAAGTTGTTTTTGTTGAGGCATTTGAATGAAAGCTCCTGTTCCTGTTATTAGCAAACTATTAGCAATCGATTCAATTTGTGTTTATTCAGCAGACCTTAAGGCAGGGATTGTCCCGTTCGGCATTCTGATTGCGAGGCATTTGAATTTAAGAAATAATTTAAATAAAACTTATGTAAAAATTCGTTTGTTTTCGTTTTTTGTGATGTGGGACTGCCAACTCGGTAAACCGCTTTTGCCAGGGCTGCAAATCTATCAGCTGACACTATGGCTCCAATCAGCTGTTTATGGCAGCTGTGGAGGAAAAACAAATAATAAAATGAGTTCTTTGCTCTTTGAAATTAAATTAAAACGCGAAAATAAAGTGTACTACGAAAATGTAATAACTATAATTAATGCATGTATTAGATATTAATTTATTTATATTTCGCAGGACATGCTACTGGGCTGCGTGCAGTTTCAGTGCTCGCAGGAGACGAAACACGAAGGAATCATGCTATATTTGGAGGGAATCGTTAACCTACAGCTAAGCAGCAAGACTGTGGGGCTCTTCGACGCCTTCTACAACTCTGTGAAGCCCATCAATCTCCTGCAGAACAGCTTGGAGCTATCTGCGCCCGGAAAGCTGAGCGCCGGCCGCTCGGAATTCCACTTCGAGCTTCCATTGGTTTGCAAAAAGGAACCAAGGATGCTTTACGAAACCTATCACGGCGTCTTCATCAACGTCAACTACCAGCTGAACTGCACCTTGAAACGGAATTTCCTGGGCAAGTCCATGACAAGAATCCAACAGTTTTGCGTACAATACAAGCCGGTGGCCCTCGGTGAGGAATCTTTGAAGGCGGTGCCCTTCAGTCTCAGTCCGGATTCGCTGCAAAAGAATGCCACCGCCAAGGAGAGACTTTCTATGCCGCGGTTCCTCATCACAGGTCGCCTGGATCGGAGTGAGTTCTGTGTGACAACCCCCATCACCGGCAGCATCACGGTCCAACATACGGAGGCGGCAATTAAATCGATTGAAATGCAATTGGTTCGCGTAGAGACGTGTGGTTGCGATGAGGGCTACTCCAAGGATGCCACCGAAATCCAGACAATTCAAATAGCCGATGGCAATGTACTGCCAAAGCTGGAGTTGCCCATTTATATGGTTCTGCCCAGATTGTTTACCTGTCCCACGCTGCTCACCAAGAACTTTAAAATCGGTAAGGTATATAAGGCTTATTTTTATACCCTTGCAGGGTATTATAATTTTAGTCAGAAGTTTGCAACGCAGTGAA
>JAEIHY010012025.1:0-17025 GCA_018904565.1 Drosophila tsacasi
GGCTCGTCTGTCTGCATGTGTAATTATCGTTATCGATATCGCTCATACGCCCAGTTGGCTGCTCTTGCTGCTGACAAACTCTGACAAGTTGCGTTAAACTGCTGAAGCGGGGAGAGCATTTAACCCTCGTTAGGCAAAATCGAAATTAACGCCGCCACATTCGTCCTGGCCATGTGAAAAAGGACACTTTTAATGCGCACCCCTGACGGCTTTCTGCTCGGCCTATGAAGTTATTAAAAGTAAATTAGGGTTGCTAACCAGCAGAAACCGAAACCGAAACCAGTTCTGCTCCTTCCCATGGTGAATGGTGAATGGTGGGTGGGTGGCCATATCCACCGCCCACTCCATTTCATCCTTTATCCTGCTTTGTTAGGGTTGCGTGCCTTTGACGCATTTCAGTTGCTTTTGCTTTTGTTATGTCTGCGTCTGGTTTTGTTTTCGGGTCTCGGGTTCTTGTTGTGTTTTCTGCTTAACTTAATTGTCAACAAGGGAATTTTTAAAACTATGCCGTAGTTTCGCTTGTCTTTGGGATTTATGCTGCAAACTTTCAATTATTTTCAGATTTGCTTAATTATGGCTTATTCCGGCAGTGGAATGTCCTGTATAAATTGATTTCTAAGTGGGGGCATTCCATATTGTCTGAGCGATGTGTCAATCATCGCCTGATTATGAATGCAACTGGGTTACAAAATAGCTTTATGAATAATTCAGGGGATAACACGGAATGTCGAGAATTGGGTTAACGAAGAATTTTGATTCTAGCTTGGGCTTTGGAATTTCTCTGTAAATGTTTGTGGAATGTATAATTTCGGGCTATTATTCATGGCCTCATATTTATATAGTTGGTTTGATATTTATATAGATAAACGTTGTAAAGTCCCAAGCTAAGTTTTAAGTATTGGCTGTCAATAAATAACACGGATACATGTTTTTGCAAAAACACTATCTTGAACTTTAAATTTATGTGCTTTCAGTAAGATTTATAAGGATTATCATTATATTATTACCACCTCAAGGTCTCGCATTATTTATAATCGAATTCTGACTTGCTATGGAATTCTGCTCTGAATCTAAGTCGTTCATATCCACATCTTCCACGGTATCACATTTGAATTCCTTGCCAATCAGCCGCAAGAGCGAAGCTTAGTCACCGCGGCAAGCAAATAAGTTTTTGGGTCTTGCAAAGCCGCAGAAAAGAGGCGAAAAGGCGTGGTACTCACACACATTAAGATTCAGACACAGAGCACACAAATACAAACCCACACAGAGACAGACAGCGGCACACCTTTGAAGTGCAACGTCGAGCCGCGGGCCAAAGTTGAAAAGTGCGCTTGTTAACATTCCTTAATTGCTGTTGTTGTCACAGGAGCGACAGAGAGAAGCGATGGAGGAGCTAAAGACACTCGGAGACAGGTGCGAGGAGAGAGGTGACAAGGACGAGGGGTGGCAAGGGGAGTCCCCTCAGCAGGGATGTCGACAAGGCGACAATGACGAGTGCAATTATACAAAAACTACTTAGGCGCGCTTCCTGCCTGCCTGCCTGTCTGCCAGAAAAAGATGGCAACAAGGAAGCGCGAAAAAGAGAGACGATGTCGTTGCAACAAAATTGAAAGAAAATTCACTTTCGCGTTTGTAAATTTGTCAACATCCTTGAGAAAAGCAGCAGCGCAAGCGGTAGAAAATAGCTAGGGGCTGGCAGTGACAAGTGCAGGATGCAGGCCACAATGCAATTTCAGTTAAGTCCCTTATAATAGGAAACTCAAGCACTCTGGCTCACAAACAGCCGGCAGAACGGTGACGGAAACAGGAATAGGAACTGGGAGCGGGATAAGACACTGTCGGAAATAAGAATGTATTTTTTATAGGAGGAAAATATATAATGCTCGTCGGAAGGAAGTACAATGCTGCTATTCAGATAGACTAATGCATAATTTGTACAACACCCAATGTTCAGTATATTTCTAATCAACTCTTTTATTTTCTCAGCGTTATTTTCAGGTAACCTGAAATTGCACATATTTTTCGCAGTGCATTCCCAGCCATTGTGTTGCCTAACTACATTTGTCATTAAGTCAATAAGCGCATTGTGCTTAAATGCACATAAAATAAAGCCTACAATGGAGAGCCGAGCAAAGCCATAAAACGAGCATAACCTGAGAACCTACATAAGAGGGGGGACGGGAGGGATTTTCGGGAGTGGGACGAAAAGGACCAAGACAAGGATGTTACCGAGAGGAAGGATCCATCTCATGTGCTGGCGACAAAGCCGATTTATGCCCAATTGGATTTGCTGCTAAGAGCCACAATTCATGTTTTTATGACCGGATGCCTATTACCCAAAAAACCCGAAACGAAACGAAACGAAACGAGACGAGAGCTGTTGTTGTTTCGTCTTTTTTAATAAATATAAAATGTCCTGACTGGCCATACAAAAGGTAAGTCAACAAAAGCGAGGGGCATGGAAAGGAATGCTTAGCTTAGGCCATTGATAAGCAGCTTGGACTCGGGTCAGCAGGCATGTCCTTTTCTTCCTTTTCATTTCATTTCTTTTCTTTTCTTCGCCTAAACATATATATATATATATATCTATTTTTTCGTGCGCTCATATCAACAATATCCCTGTCGTCGGCCTTTCATTCGATTTGCTTGTTAAAAAGCTCAAATTTTATGGCCTTTCCGTATCTTCTTGTTTGGCTTCTTCTTTTCTTTTCTGGGCAACAAGTAAGTTTATCGATTCGACGGCAAAGGACAATAAAATGGGCTTGGCCTGGCTTGGGTAGGCTACAATCTGCTGTCCTGGCAATTTTCCTGGCGTTCATCATCGGGCCAGCTTTGACATTGATAAATTATGCAGACTACTTGGCTATTTCCAGAGCAACAAATGGCCAAGTCGGAAAAGTGCTGCCCGCTTTCGGGCCGACCGTGATTTTCCCGCCGAAGTCAAAGGCAATGAGTTGGCAAAAATTATAAGTCATAAAAAGCCAGCAGCAAAAGGGTTAACAAATGCCATTTAAAATTTAAGTGCCCCAGAGATGAAGCCGCTTAAGGATTGGGTAGCTTGGGATTGGTTTGATAAGAGTTTTCGATTTAAAGTTTTATGAAGCGACTCGTAGAGCTGTAAAAGCGGACGGAATATTTAAGTAGACTAAAGCTAAAGGCTTAAATATGGCAAATGCTAGTTAATCGCAATGCGATGACGATAATGAAGAGGGAAAAATTACAATCTGGAGCAGGGACCGCAAGGCGACGGACCCTGTCAAGCTGGCTGGCCACCGCCGACTATTTTTATAACAATTTGATTATATTATGAATTTAAGCATTTTTCTTCCGCTTTTTGGGGTCGTCATCTTCATTAGCGCATTAAAATGTCAATGACACTTGGTCCGCAGGTCCAGAGATCCCTTTCCGGCTGCTCCCGGCCAAAGGGTAAGTATTTGAAAAATGCGCGAGAAATGCGAGCATTGGAGAGGGGAAGCACCAGACATCATCACTGACCGCACGGCATTCGCTTCTTTTTTTCCACACTTTTTGCCGCCGCCTTCACAGTGCTTTATGATTGCTTGGCGGCTTTGAGAAAAAAATAAGCAACGAGAATGAGAGGAACTGGGACTAGGACCGAGACTGGAGGATATCAAACTTGTCGTAAAAAATATGCTCAACACTTGTTTATGTCGCCATATTCGGACACTCTACAGCTGAGAGGACACTGTGGGTTGTCACGGCTTCAGATAAGGGTTCAAGAATGTGATTTTAGATAATAGGTAACTTGAAGAAATTTCATAACAAGATTTTTTATTTGGAGTTTGTAGAATTCGAATCTTACTTACTCAATTACATAAAAGTGTTTTAAGTGTTTTTTTAATTACGAAAATATATTCAATTATAGTTTTCAAGTTCCTCAATAGCAGAGACTTCAATTACTAGATTTTTCAAAGCCCAACATTATGATTTCTAGTTTTTAAAGCCCATTCTTTTTTAGGGTTATCTGCATGGCTATATTATAATAACCAATTTCGGAATACGCAAGCCAAAACTTTTTCTCTATCGTCGAGAGTAGGAAAGTTTCGCCTTGGTTCATTATGGAAATGCTCTCTCCTGGCTTTTGTTGATGTTTTTGTTTCCTGCATTTTTGCGAGTGGTAAAATTTTCGCCTCTTTCATTTTTAATGGCAAACTCGAGCACTTTAAAGTTTTGATGGCCTCACAGCACCTTGGCAGCTGCTTCAGCCTCGTTTTTACTATGGCAATTCATTAGGCTCAATTGCCCCGCTCCTTGGCGCTGATGTAGTTATTTTTATTGCTGTTGTTGCACTTTCTGTTACCCGTTTTTCTATTGTTGTTGGCCTAGTTCGAATCATAATGAAATGAATTATGTTTTCACATGGCAAACACTCGAAGCTCAGCGGGTAATCACCGGCGAGGGGAGAACGCTGACGAGGATTAGCCTTGATAAGCCTTGTTCTGGCCTGGCACAAAGGCTCCGAGAGAGGGAAATCGCTTAATTAACTTAATCAAAATATGGCGATTATGAGTACAGGGGCCATAGTGGTTCGCATTCACTGGTATCCTGCATGTCCTTTTGTGGCCATTGTTTGCTCAGTGCGTTTGCCCCACAAACAAATAAACAAGCGCATTTGTCTGTGCGCCTCTCTTCTATTTGTATTATGACAGCCGTTCAATTGATGCAGAAATTAATTAAAATTTTCCCTCGTGTGTCTATTCTCTGTGTGTATGAGTGCCTGTGTTTGTAATAGGAATATCTGCCTGTATTGTCCTCTGGCCCAAGGCTAAGATAAATTACAATTTGCCAGGACCAACGCTGTGAACACAAGTGGAAACTGGTAATTGCTTTGCATGGGAATTGTGCGTGCAGTAAAAACTGGCTTAAATAAACAGGTGACTATTTAGAGACTTTAAGCTAACTGAAAACTATTACACTTTGTTGAACCAAAGGTATTTATTATCTCTCTTGGAAATAATAATAGTTGCAATAAAATGAAATTATAAAAAGTAAACCTTTCAAAAAGATAACTAAACTGATAATTATAAGCTTAAAATTATTTGTAAATATTTTAAGATTATTTAAAGATGTTTCACTGTCAGTATCCTCTGTAACTAATAAACTCCCAAGTAAATATTTTCCAGCTGGCTGTCAATTTCCAAAATATTTCTATATTTAATAGACTTCAAATTAATTCCATATTACTTTATTACTTGCTGGCTGGGTCGTTTTCCCTCAAGGAATAAATACCTTCGGCTTTTCAATTAACTAGCGGCTGGCCAAATAATACCTATTCTCCTGTGAGACTTCCCCACAGACCCAGACGCAAAAGAGCAAAACTCGTTGCTGGTCCTTTTCAAGCTATTTCGGAGAAAGTCTTAAAGGCAAGCGCTGGGGCCGCTTCGACATCTAAAATAATTTAACCCTTTTTTCCCCCTTTCTTTTAAAGTAATTTAATGCCTGACTTGGAAGGGAAGACCCTGCCCAGGTCCGCACACACATTCCGGTGAAGATATGGCAAGTTTTCCCGTCTGCCATTGATGCCGCAGGGCAAAGGCGGCAGAAATAGATTCGGGATCTGTGGAATCACAAGCGAGGCAGATACATGGGGAATATTTCATGGCACTTATCAAAGGCAGCAACAATTTAGGTTAAATACTCATTAATATTCCGGTCTGCGAAACTTTTTCCTACTCCCTCCCGGCAGCTCCTGTGTTTTTGCCAAATAAATTTATGCCCTTTGCTTTCGGCCGCCGCCGGGCACGAGACCAAAATATAAGACAACCGACTCGAGTCGGGTCCTTTCTTGTGCCTTCCTTCGGTCGAGTCCCAGCCAAATAAATAGGCACACGCACATGCCGAGGCACACACAGGCCAACCCATACAGACACAGCAGCAACTCCGTGTAGAAATTAATTTTGCGTAGCCTACTTTCTAGGAGCCGTCCAAAAATGAGCGAGAGACCGAAACCGAAACAAGCGGCCCAACAATTTCCCATGAAAATGATAATTGCCTGGTAACGGAGTCCACGAAATGCATAATTTATAAATTAAGCAAAGTTTAAGAAAGTTAAAACGGAAAGTATGGCAAACAACTGGGAGCCGTTATGGGAAAATGGCATACAAATTAGGCCAAAAGGATGTAACAGATATGGCAAAGGGAGCATAAAAAGGAATGACTTCGGAGCCTACAATTACCGCATAAATTGTGAATGTGGTTTTAAAAATTGAAAATAGAAGAAACAATATTTTTTGTACTAACATACAAATATGTTCTTTGGAGAGGAATGGAAGTATCTTCTCCTTTGGATAAATACTGAACAATTGTAGTCTGAATTTAAACAAATTATTTAATTTAAAGAAGGCATTCGAACTGTAAAAGTATACAAAATATATTAAATTCATTCAATTAGAACAAGTGAGAAGCAAGATTATACATTTACATTTATATTATGCAAGTAAAAATATTTCAATAACATAATTCTTTTTAAGACTAACATATAGAATATCTCCCATATTAAATCATAAAATGAACCGATAAAGACAAAAATACAGCTTAAAAATTATAAAGAAACCACAGATAGCAACGGGACTGGTTTTAATTTACTGAAAGAAAAATTCTTGCCGAAAAGTATTTAATTTTCTTTTATTGGATACACCACGCACACACGCACATCACCGGAACACACGTCTGAATGCAGCCAACCCACTAAAATGCCAATATATTTTTTACTTCAAATTTATTGCATACTTTTCAGCGCTGGCAGACGGGGAAACGGGAGATCGGCAAAGAGTAGGTGCAGGAGCAGCGACACGCGTGTTGTCGGGATTTATTTATTTACTCCTTCCTCCATATCCTTCATCCTGCATTGGCGGATTCTGTGCGCTGATATATACTCTGACATGCCACAGGCGGAGGGGCGACGAAGATAATGGGTGGCCCGAAGAGGATGTAACAACAAAATGACAGGATATTATTCAATTGAATTCGTTTACATGCCTGAACTACATAATAAAAATGGCCTTTAACCAAAAAAGGAGAGTGGAGCGTAAAGAACGCAAATTGAACAGCGGCAAAATGGAAATGTACACAAGTACGGCCGCGTGGATGTATGTATGTACGAGAATGTATATACGGAAAATATGAAATATCTTTTGTATCATTTGTGGCCGGGGCCCGAAACGTTTTCCATTTCTTTTTTTTTGTGGGCCGGCATTTACATTTACATATTCATTCCGCTCACACGGGGAGTGTGGGAGCCCCCTTATTAAATGCGCATATTTTATGCAACAAAAGCAGTCCGTCCGCTTGAGTCATGGCCCTGAGTGAGTGCCACATTGGGAAGCCACGACTCGTATTCATACTCATTTCGGTTAGTTAGCCAGCCCAAGGGGGACTTTCAGCTTGTTCTCGTTCCCGTTCTCGTTTCTTGCCAAAACATTTTCCACTAATTTGTTTGGCTGGAAGAAAGGATGGATTCGGGGGCTTGGGGGAGTACACGACGGAACTGCGGAAATTGTTTTGCGTCTGGCATAAAAGTTTTGCACACACGAATTCCCATTTGATGGCTACAACTTAATGGTGAGATAAGCAAGAGTTATGAATTATAGTTGGCAAAAGTTTTGGGCTCTGTGCAGGAAGTAATCAATGCATTGGGTACATAAGTATGTTTGGACGGATGAAATGATTCTGGAAATGCCTCAAGTTATCCAAGAGTTTGGGCCAATAAATGCAAAGAGGGAAATATGCTAATCTGGCAAGTTACGTTGAGATAATCTGAGCGTTGAAATTACTCCTGAATTCCTTAACGGAAATCCGGATTTACAACATTGACAATTAAAAGGAAAATTATGTTGAATTCTTGTAAGCATAACTTGTTAATAAATCTGCCAAGTATCTTAATATGTTGATGGTTTGTGACTTCAGATAAGTATGATAAATATTAAGTATTAATAAGCCAATAGATCTAAAAAAAGTTAATATTATCAACGACGTGCTTAAAGAAATAACAAAAAATAGAAATTTCATTCTTCTTAGCGACCTAGCAAATCTAAAAAGTATATTTTGTTTAAAAACTTATTTGAAATAAATTAATTAAATTAAATTTTAAAGAAGAAAGCCAAGTCAGAAAACAATGCATTTTATTTTCATTAAAACTTGAGAAATTAATTGACTAAAAATCAAATGAAGTTATTCAAAATTGTAAAATTGGAACTACAAAATTTAAAAAATATAAATTGAATAGTGGTATTATTTTTATAAATGAAAAGAAGATTCCTTAATGTTTTTGAATCAATTTGAGGAATATTGAAACATTTGTTTACTCTTAAACACAATTTGTTAAGAATTCTATAATGCTTTAAAATTCACTTTTATTGTAATCAAAAATTAAAAAAAAAATTATTAATTTAGTGAGATTTCTGCGTTTTGAAGAGCAGCTTCCCAGACATCCCAAGCTATCAATAAACCTGCATTCAGATGCATTGAAGCCTGACATCCCTGGGATTCCTCCAGATGGGCTTTGAAGCTTTATGCCCATTCAACACCTTGCCGGCAATCATCATAAATATGCCGGGCTCCCAAAACATCTCGGCCAAGTGAGTTGGCTGGAGTTAAATGCAACTCATTACGGAATCGCACAGCCATACAAATGTCATACATTCACGAGCTGGCACTTCTCTCTGTTGAGCAATTTTCTATGGAATATTTGCGATTGCAGGCTGGCTGAATTGCACTTGAGGGAGGCGGAGGTGGAGGACGAGGATGAGGATCCACAGTTCTCCACACAACGAGAGCTGTGGCAGGTGCACAAACAGAGAATGCCGGGCAAACGCCCAGAAATGCAGGGAAGGAAGCCAGTAAATCCATGACCAGGATGGGTTTTTATACAGTTTGAGTTGTATGTTTTTCTTTCCTCGCAGCTTGCTTACCTTGCGCATGGGTCCACTTGAGCAGGAAAACGATGAATACGAAACGTAAATCCATTTTACGATTTTTTACAGTATTTCGCCTTAAGATAAACTGGCTAAAAAAGCGTTGCAAGAGCATTTATTTGCCCAGTTCCCGCACACAAACACAGCACACGCGAGGGGAGCGACTTCCACAGAATATATATATAGACGGATATATATTCTCGTGTTGCTTGATTTTTTGCTCGACTTCGTCGTAGTATTCTATTCGCACACAATTCGTTACATTTCCTCCAACACTCAGCACGCCACACAGCTGTGGGAGAAGTTCACTTTTTAGTGTGAGGCCTAAACGCTTCTGGCCACATTTGGCCAGAGTCTAGCTGACGCATGTTTGTAATGTTCTTCAGTTTTTTTTAGTATTACTTTGAAAGTCTTCGCACTTGGCTTGTTTATGTTTCCTGCCAATCGCCCACGAAGTTGGCTTTCATGTCGAAAAGCCCGACACGCGCTCACTTTCAGCTCGTTAACCGTTGGCGGCAGTAACCAAAACTCAACTGAACGCGTTGCGTTGGCCAAAGTTGATGTGTGGAGTCCTTTGGAAATAGCTACCGAGAACAGTCCACAGCAATGTTCGCCAGCGTGGTGGGTTCCGAGCTTCGTCGTCGTTCGGCTCTTTAACTTGTCGGGGGAAATCGAAGGAAACTTTTCGGAGTAAATTCCTGCAGGAAAATCAGCTGTTCCTAGCGGGGAAAAGTTCGGGGTAAACTCGAGAGAGAGAGAGAGAAAGCGAGAGAGTGGCAGTAAGCAGTTGTAAATAAGTTTGGCCGGGACAACTGATAACAGAGTTTAAAAAAATTGTATTTCTTACTTTTAGAAGTATTTTGAAAGAGTTTTAAAATACCCAGCGTTTTCTGGATCACATTAGGTCTTAATTTGATCTATTTATTTTATTGCTTCAAATGTACTGATAAAGTAAATTTACTTAATCGGAGGGTAATTCAAAAATATAAATTCTATACTAGTTTGAAATTAACTTCTCATAACTTGACAAATATTTGTTAAATGTAAATAAAAATGTTCAAATATTGTAAATTTGTAATAATGAGCATTTAAGTAAAATTAGTTCAAGAATTCACTTTTTCAATACTACTATAAGTTCCTTATTAAGACAACTAGTTAATAAATATTAATTAAACCTAGAAATATATAAATTAATACCTAATTACTTCAATTCTTTATATTTAGTTATTTACTTAAAGTTCTTTTATGGCTGTGATTCCGGCCAAGTTTGTTTATTATCAAAAGTCTGAGCATAAACATTTGTTGCTGAATCCTGCCGGCAAAAGTGTTGAGTCTGCGCACTCGTCAAATAAACAACATTTTCGGAGTTACAACCGGAATTCCTTCGCTCCCTGGCTGCTTACAAAAGCAGAGAGAAAATGGAGAGAGAACTGAAAGAATTCGCTGAGAAATATTAGCTCACTGATTGGGAGTTGGAAAAGTAACGAGTAACATTTGAATTTTAATGAAGACCGTTAAGTGCAACTGCATATAAAAGTAAGCAAAGATACGATTCCTTTTTTATATTTAGAAAAAATAAATAAAATGCGAATTTACTATAATATGTTTAGTAAACGTAAGATAAGAAATATAGGGGAGAAATTATAATAAAAAATTTCAAGATTTCATTGTTGAATTTCGATATATTATATTTTTCTGTTTTTTATATTTAAATTTTAATCTAATGACATCAAACTTCTTAATAAAAGGATTATTTAGAACTTCGTTACTTTGATAATTAGTTTTTCTGAATGCACTTTATACACTTTTTTATTTTCCTTATTAGTAATAATATTAGTAATTCTTTATTTGATTTATTTAATTTATTTATTTAACTCGAAACATTCTCTACTTTATTTTATGCACGTAAATAAAAAAAATAAACATTTAATAGGCCCCCCAAACCAGTTTCCTTTTATTCAAAAGATTCCTACAAATTCGTGAATAAATTAAATTATTTGTAAAGGATTTTAAAGGCAGATCCAGCATCTTTATCAGATCCTTGTCCCTTTCTTTCATTCCCGAATATGTCACCCATTTTATTTGCATGACTGCCGACTAGTCGTGCTTTGTATTCCCCGAAGGCATCAACCATTTAAGCTGCCTGCTAACCCGCATTTGCAGCCAATCTGCTGAATCGAACCAAACATCAGTGGCATAGTTAATTAGGAACCAACATCGACGTCTTTCACCTGCCGATGCCACTCACCTGAACCGCAATCAAAATTAGCTCAGTGGCTTGTGGCGGTTCCCCTCTCCCCCTCCGTGAATGAAAACTGAGGCCAATCCATTATAGATCGCATAAACAACAATTAAAACGTTACAAATCGCACATACAAACATCCTTCGAAGGGACGTGTCCCTCGTCCCGTTCCTATCATTTTCGTAAGATAAGTATTTTCTTTTTTCTGCTCCTGTTCTACCCTCTTTTCTTCAATTATTTCCGATTATTGCCAGGCGGGGGATGGGGAAAGCGGGGAGTTAAGGTGGATGCTTCAAAATCCATGTTAATTGCTATTTTGCTCCCATTGGCTTTAAAAATCTTTGCAAAGAAACTAACAACCTGGGGGTCAGATTTTCCTGATTTTCCATTCATTCTCTGCCAGGACAATAACAACTCTGAGGGAATATCCTTGTTGTTCCCCTAATATACTTTCCTTTTGCTTTTACTCGTGGGAAAAGGGAAACCGGGCACCGTAGCCATTGCAAAAGGAAGCCAGAGACTCGGAATAGAGCAAGAGGGAACTCCAGATGAGGGGGCAGGATGTATATATCTGTATGAAGAGAGGCAAGAGAAATTACAGTGACGACCCAGTAAAGTAAGTTCGGAAGATAAACTGCAATCGAAGGACGTTGACTGAATGATAAATTACACTTGACAATGGGCATCCCCCACGTGCGTGTGTGCGGGTGTTTGTCTGAGTCCTGTCCAGGATTCCATTTTTTCTGTGTTTTTCC
Source organism: Drosophila tsacasi (assembly GCA_018904565.1). Classification (NCBI taxonomy): domain Eukaryota; kingdom Metazoa; phylum Arthropoda; class Insecta; order Diptera; family Drosophilidae; genus Drosophila; species Drosophila tsacasi. The sequence goes on from JAEIHY010012025.1 coordinate 11,931, forward strand.
AGCCCCCGCCACTGTTGCTTCCTTTCCTTTGCTCGTTTGTCATAAGTTTACTTTTAATATAAAAGTTTCCTCGCTTTGGTAATGTTGAAAAGTGATCATCATGATAATTACACAGCCATAACGATGGGGTCCTTTTACAGTGGGACGAAAGCAAAGGAAAATATAAAGTTACATTACATTACATTACATTACATTATAAAGTTACATTAAATACATTTTAAGATTTAAATGTTTTCTAAATTATATTAAGTTGAATTTATAAATAGATTTCTCGATGTCGACACAAATTTCATAAAAAGTTTCCGCATTCCTTGACACCTCTCCAACCACTGTGGTTCCGGCGAAGATTTATGTGCTCATGTGGTCAGAGATACGAAGAAGCTGCGAAGTCCCCCGCCAGGAATTCGTATTGCTCCCGGTCTGGGGTTTCTTGAGTGCCAGGACCTCGAGTGTGTTTGTCAGCTGGGTTTACGTCCAGTGGCGGTGGGTGGTGTCACGTGGGTGGGGTAATTATGATGGCTGGCTGCTGTGTTGGGGGCGGCAGCTGCTGTTGCTCCGAAGGAGATGGAAGCCGGAGGTGGGGCGAAGGAGCGGCAGCCCAGTTTCACTCATTAAGGATATCCGTGCAGGAAAACAATGCCAAACCCAACACTCGCCCACACCCGCACACAAAAGCCGTTACAGTGTAGCCGCAGAGGAGGGAAACACCCAGCTTTTCACCGCTTTTACCCAGCATTTTCTCCGTGCCTCCTGCCTCTCCCTCCTCTCCTCACGTAATGCATTTAGTGGCTGCGGTTTTTGAGCTCTCACAGCTCTCGCATTGTTTGCTCTTTAGCCTCGTCTCTCGCCCCCAGACAAAACAATACAAATTTATTTTGCTGCCACGCCCCCACACCCCAAAAGGGGCTGCTGCGGTGGCAGCAGGAGCGGAAGAGATTCTTTTCAGCCAAGGCGATGCGACGGCCCAGAACTTGAGCAGTGCACGGAAGTTCCGGTAGAGCCCGGCTCTTTTCCCCTTTTCTCTCGCAAAACTTTTCAGCCAGAGGAATTATATCAAAAAGTTGCGGAGGGCGGGGGAAAAACGGATGCTGGGCCGGGGGGATCAGTCCCAAAGAATGTATACCCAAAAGTGTTAATTCATTTGCCTTGGCATAATTTTATTCATTCGGGTTTTGCTGTTGAATTAAAAGTTGGGCCAGCAACTGGCATAACAAATTATAAGAAAATTGTGCGAGGTAAGTGCTAAGTCCATGGGGTATTATTTATGTAGGCCCCAAAAATAGCCTCGTAAATATGTAAGGGGACTAAAGGAAATCCAGGTGAGAGGCAAAGTTTAAAAACATTAAGCAAAGGTTCTATTAAGTCCTATTTATATTCTTGAATTTATAGATTTGTAATTGTGCCATACATGAGAAAGTCAAAATCAAATCAAAAGTTCATCTAAGTACCCGATACTCCAGACAGATGATCAATGAGCAAATCACTTAGCATAACTCAGATAGGGAAATGCAAAATGTTTTTCCACTCTCCCGCTTCCAGGATGTAACATAGAGGAGAGCTTTTCCAACTTTGAGTGTGATTGATTGCGAGGGAAACGTAATTGAAATGCCGGGCCCGCCGAACGGAAGGCGGAGGGATCTGAATAGACAGTGACAAAAAGGGAAAGTTTTCACTTGGCTTTTCCCCAGTACCAATAGGAAGTTTTACCGCCAGGCCAGACGGCGAGCAGACAGTGGCTGTCGCTGTGCATTCACAAGATGCATATCTCCCGGTCTCCGGCTGGGCGGAAAATCATAAATAAAAGGTGGCGAGTGCCAGGGAATGCAAATGCGAAATCAATCCCGAGACTTGGCATTAAAAATGCAACATCGTGGGCACACAATGAAAGCGAAATCGACGCTGAGACAAATCATAAAAAGACAAAAGCGGAGAGGAACAGGGCAAATTGCCAGACATAAAATATATAAAGACACGAGCATCTGGGGTTGGTTCTCGGAGCGTCTGGTGAGGCCGCCACTTAACTGCAACAAATCGGCAAATAAGTGGAAAATATAGCAGGCCACAAGATTGCTACGTCTTATCTCAAACTCCGCACACGGCAATAAGTGGCTCAAAGACAGAGAAACCAATTCCGATGACCTCTTTAAATATTAATACGCGTGCTGTGATTGCACTGGGAATTGTGATTGACTTTTTAGACCTCGTCCCGGCCAGGGCCAACCCCCGTGCATTCCGCCTCCTTGACATTTGAGCTACCCCCGGTATTTGAGCAGCTAAATGCACAACCCCCGAATCCAGGAGAACGGCAGAGACAGGAAGACGCCACTCGGGCGATGCCGACGGTCCCTGGGGATATTTTTCCCCGCCAGCCTAAGGAATAAACTTTGCACTTGAGAGTGTCTGGAGAGGGCGCGTCACAGTTCGCCAAAAGGTGGCAAAGTTTGTACTCCATTTGATGGGGAGGATTGCAGCAGTAGAAGGTAGAGCAGAATCTGACTGAGGAAGTTCCCCAGTCCATCCAATTAAAATCTTGGCTCATTGCAAATGCAATATCCGTCCGTACCTGTTGGCCACGTTCTCTCATTTGTTCTCGCTCAGTTTTTGTCAATTAGCGCAATCAATTGTGCCACAAAAAAAGCGAGTGCAACCAATTAAATACTAATTTATTGAAATCAATGCCAAATTAGTTGCAAATAAATGACCAATAAAGGCTAATTTACATATGTAGTTGCAGCTTGAGCTGAATTTTAAAACGAGAACAAATTAATGCTGTGATTTATACATATTTTTAATGATTTAAGATACTGCTGGTTAACGAAAAATAATTCGAACTCTATCATTTGACTGTTTTATATTATACTTATCAGTAAGTGTGACCAGGTTTACTCTTTAAAGAAGAGTACCTTTTTTCGTGTAATTGTTATATTGTTTAAAATTAAATAAATACCTAAAAACTTGCTTATGTAAATATTCTTTAAGGAATCCTTGCTATTTTATTTATTTTCCATTTGGCTTGAAATAAATACAGCAATAAAGTGCATGCCCAACACTATACCTCAAGGTTAAGCTCTCTTAAATGCTTAGTTTTTACGATCCGCCCATGGCCCTGAAACGAACACAAGCATTCCCTTAAATGTAGGATTTTTGGGATTTATTAAGCCTCTTTGCCTGGTTTATATCCACCGGAATGTTTTTGCATATTCCATTAGTCCGAGGGTGGTTCCACAGTGGCAACAAACATCGGCTGACCCCGCCTCCTGGCGGAGCAGAAGAGGTCCTTCAGTGTTTGGGGGAAAATTACCCATAGACCGTAGCCAGTTTTATGCCCACTTAATAGTTTTGTTTTTGTGTCTAGATAATGGTACGAGTGTGTGTGTGTGGGGCAGGCAAATGACTAACCAGAAATGTGAAGATGCCTTCGCCATATTCGCTCCCTGCCAAGTGTCTGGTAATTTATGGGACCGAGCGTCAAATGGCAGACGCGGCGGCTACTTGACAAAACCCCAACTCACTTGCAGTGGGGAAACGAGACAAATACCACTTGATATAGTATAAATGTGTGCCTCTGTCGTGGTATGTGTTTTGGTTTAAATTATATTAAACTGCCAGCGTGGCATGTGTCCCATTTCAAATGGGGTCCCGGTCCCCAAGTACCTCAAATCTAGGGAGAGAATGGATGGTGCAATGGGCCAGGCCAAGCACAGTCCAGAAATTGTTTTCATTATGTTACCTCAGGCACTCAAAAAAAATGGCACATTGAATAAAGAAAGTAAAAATATAAAGGCAAAAAAAAATATAATTTAAAGTGTTTGGGATATATAAGTCTCTCTTTTTTATCAAGAGGTTTAAATATTGTTTTAAATTTATTTATTAAATATTTTAAGTGGAGTACTTTTTATTATAGACCTTGCTTCAAATTTCTGATTCGGATTGGTATCTCAATGAAATTTGGGGAAGGCATAAGCATCGCCAGATAAAATTAGAACACAACCAAGCTAACACAATTTTATTAATTAATTATTCAAGTAACATAAATAATATATTTTTTATTAAAGCATTAATCTATGAATCTTCGACTTATTTTTAAGTGTATGCTGAGATACAAAATGCGAACTGACTAAAACGGACATTTATCATTTCTTCTACTGGCCTTCGGACACTTTGCCTAATCCTGGCCAGAATTTCCATTTAGTGCACTGCAAATGTCAAAAGTTGATGCCAAAAGTTTTCAACACTTTATACCCCAAACCGAAAGGAACGGTGGAAGATTTACCCAGCGGGGGTCGTCTAATTTAAATTGGTTTGTTTTTGTCTGCTGGCATTGCGCTTTTTTACCCACTCTATCGCCCATGCTGCTGCTGGTCCCCAACAATTACGACTGTCTCCCCTTTGCTTACCTCCAGTGCGTTTTTTCGGTGGTCCGCCGTCGCTGTCGCTTCTCCTGTAAAACTTTTTAACGCTCTGGGGATTTTCAGGGAGCCGATGGGGCAGCGGGAGTGGCGCGGTTGCCAGCGGTAAATGGTAGCGTTTACTACCTCTCCGTATATGCTGTCGCACATTTCATTTTTGCTACGTCGAGTGAAATTAAAATGCTTGTTTTCACTTTATGCAAATTCTTTCTTAAAAACGACCAGAAAAAAGGAATGAAATCAAATGAAAGGCAAGAGAAACAGGGTATTGTAGTCGACGTGGGAGTATCCTAAGATATAGGAAATAAATTTTAGTTAAACTTTTTATTAAAGCAATTACTTTTTTATTAGTTTAAGCGACAATTTTCCTTATATATAAAGTATTATTTTAAATGTAGGTATTAGAAATAATTATAATATTTTAAGTTTTATTTTAAATATATTATTTTTAAATTAATGCTCGACTCTATCCTATATCACACAAAGGTCGTGCTAAGCAGCAGGTTGATTGCATAGTTATCATATTTTGTCTTTATCTTTGTTTTCATTAAAGCTATTCAGAAAACTTTTCTATTGATCAGACTTCAACGTTTTCTCAGATATATGCTAGCTTGTCACGGACTCAAGTCTAGGGAATTTTAAAAACAATTCTCATAAAAAGCATTTATAAAACCCAATTAATATTT